>JAPYZD010000680.1:0-56325 GCA_030522725.1 Ichneumoninae sp. B BG-2022a
TTTTTCAGATTTTTATCCGATCGAGAAGTGTTTGTAATTCTCTTTTATTCCTCTCAAACTTAGGCGGCGTCAGTCATTGCGCTAGTACTACCTTAATGTTGATCGTGGTGGGCACGACCTAATTACTATAAGCGTCATCCGGTCAATCGCCAGGAAACATTAATAATGTTGTTAATGTTTCCTGGCGACTTTTTTGATTATATGTTTGTTTGGACGATAGGTTTACCATTGTCTTGTAATTGCGTCTAAATCGATAATAATTTAATAAATACATAAATTCGTTAATTAATAACAACAATACCGAATGATTAGGAAATTAAAAGTGTTTTACGCTGTACATGTACGTTTATAGAGCATCAAAGTGAATATCTTAAAAAAAATTTAATAAAAAATACGGAAGTGGGTCTTGCACCTGCTGCGATGCATCTCCTTATCGACCGCTGAAAGTCGGAAGGACGTAACTCCACGTTCCATCGGGCACGATAGACCCTCTTCGCTTTTGGTGCGCTATCTGCTGCGCACGTGAGAAGCACGCACGACCAATTCGTGGCCAGGATCACGTAGGAGTGTCGGTCGACTAATTAGACTATGAGCTATTGTCTCGGATCTCGAGTGGTTTGTTGACGGGGGGGTGCGATACAATCATCCTCGATGATTATTCACTGATTTTCTGTGTCGGCCGATTAGGCCGATTAAACGCGAAAACAGACGCGTTCCACTCGTGGCTCGAGTTCGATCTACTCCAGCTCGTGTTCATCTGATTATAATTATTGTGCTACATTATCTGATCGATGGATCGCCCGCGACGGCTCTCGAAACTTCGAGAGCCGAACGGTACAGACGCTACGTTAATAGCTCGAATTACGTCGAAAATGTAAACAAAGTTAATTGTAAGGAAATCTCGGTACACCGGACGAAGAATTGTCGTTGGTTTCCGAATCGTTGGGTCAGTTGTGAGTCGTTCGGGCTCGCACGAGGTCGTCCAATTTATTCGCGAGTTTTAATCGTTATCAGCTAATATTTACTGTTTATTAGTTTATGGAGTTTTCGCGAATCCTCGACTGCACCGAGAATCGTTGAACATTCGGTAAGAGCGGTGTGTTCTCTTACGATACTTTTCTTCTTTCTTTTTTTTATTTTTCGACGAAGACCTTGATAGCGTTATCTCACGCGATCGGTGATGTAGTATCTTGATGCATATGCTGGTGAAATTTTGCCGGTTCATGATCGATCGTAAGCAGTCAATAATCGAGGTCATCGAAGAAGCCGGTAAACAGGTGATACGCCGACCTCGAGGATAATTTTTCTACCGGCAAATAAGATTATTTGAGTAGTCCAAAGTTTCCGATCGTGCGCGGTAAACAGAGTCGTGACTGCGAAGAGACGATTGCGATCTCGATAACTTCGTGATCTCTTCTGGATGCTTTGCCGAATTACGAAAAATCAAGGAACTCGCCGATTTTACGTTTACGTTTACGTTGTACTGGAGACAGTCAAAAAAGATTGTACTTTTTACAACAACTGGTTGTCGACAAACGTCCATAATTTTTTATTTGTTAATTTTTCGATCGCACCGACCGGCTATAGTTTTGCAAACAAAATTACATACAAATAAAAATTACAAACTAAATAAAATTCAAACCTCAGTAAACGAGTCTGTCAGTTATTTAACAAAAGAGTTTTTACGAAACATCGTATTCCGATTTTACGAAATTATTTTTATTTTTTTTCTGTGTACAACGCATCTATTCGCCCTTTGGCATTTATCGAGAAATCGTACTTTATTGGTCAGAAAAAAATTCCAGCAAATTTGGGCGATTTCGTTCCTTGCCAGAAACTTGAAACCTTGCAAGGTCGAGGACGTCGAGCAGCCTCAATTTCGCATACAGAAGTTTTTTTTTTTTTCAATTTTCCTTCAGGACTCCATCCAACCCTGCGACAATGTCGTTATCCGAGTCGAGCGAGGATGAGACGGAGCTTCAGACACCCAGATTCGTAAGAAGAAGTTCGCGATTCAGTATGCGAAGCTGTACACCAGGTAGTGTCGATAATTTATTGTAAAAAAAGAAATAAAGCTCCGAAGCCAGCAAACTGTGAGGCAGAGAACCGAATCATTTTCTTGTTTCGAAGGCACCCCATCGTCCGTCGTGAGCTCGGTCGTGTTCGGACCAATTTCGGAAGAGCTGCTTCGCATATGGAGCCAGCTTCCCGAAGCTATTCGTCTGGACCCGAGTTTGGCCGCGATTCAACGAGAGTACGAGAGAATGTCCCACATTGCCGAACGATCGTACGTACAACAGTTCGATTGTCTCCCACTCTAAACAACACTTCGAATCGTATTACACTGTCATAAAAATTCATAAAAAGTTTTTAGGCAACAAATTGGTATATTAAATTTCGTGTACAATTGCGATAGAAAATAAATGTTGAGTGTATTGAAAACATTGGAAATACTTTATTTTTAATAATTTACTTTAATCTCAATGAAAAAGTATATTACTTTTCCATCACAATTGTACATTAAATTTACATTTTTTTACAGTGCACTGTAAAAAAATATAGTAAACTTATGTACAATTGCGACGAGAGGTTAATATACATTTTCATTAAAATAAAAATACATGATTAAAACTAAAGTACTTTTATAGCAAAATTAAAGCAAATTATTAAAAATAAGGTCTGTCCAATGTTTTTAATACACTGAACATTAATTTTCCATCACAATTGTACCTACATGAGATTTAATATACCGGTTTCTGCATTAAATTTGTGTAGGTTGAGCCATGCATTTTCTTTTTCCTCAGCCGAACTTTGAATATACCGACGGGGGAGACACTGGTAGTAAACATGTCGGTGAGCACTCAGAACAAGGCCAGCAAGGATGAGGAGAAGCATCTCGATGCTCAAGTGCACGATCAGAAGCAGAGTCCGTTTTACCGATACACCAAGTTGGTTTTACTGACTTGTTGCTGGATAATATTTACCGTAGGTTGAGAGTCATTAAAAAAGATATCAGCAACGGCATGATCAAGAATCCCGATGTACCTTTGGACAATTGGTTAATCATAATTTGTCTTGCCGTCTCGATCAGCTGATACTGATGACCAAGAGCGAGCACGTCGCGGTGATGCACAAAATTTCGATACCGAGGAATCAAGTCAGGAGTATCCTTTCCTACTATAGGATAAATGTGGTGAATGTAGCCCACCTCGATAAACGTAAATCAATTATATACACTGATAAAAAAGTACAGTCGAATCAACTAAGATTCGGACAGGGACGTTCAAATAAATACTTAGTTGGTCCAACAAAATATTTGAATGACCCAAAAATATTTTGGTGAAATCACTCGACAAATTGTTGAACAAACTAATTTTTTATCTGTATCAAAAAAATCTTTAGTTGAATGTCCCTGCCCGAATCTTAGTTGATTCAACCGTATTTTTTATCAGTGTATGGACCGGGCCATATTCCCCACTTTTACCCTAATTGAACCGCTGTCGCTACCGAGAGGTCTCGCCGAATCGTTATTTTCCCTAGCCATTGCTCAGGCTACATGCTCGTCCATGACACGACGAGCGATCGATTGAGCGTGTCCGTCGAGGGTTCCTTGCTGCCTCTCGACGGCAGATCCAAGTCTAATCTATCGACCCACCATCTGATCGTCTGGCTCGGTTTTATCGAGGACGAGAGCCGCGATTTGTCGAACAACACCTACGCGAGCGTCGATCGCTCGCAGGTAACAAAGAAGAAAAGAGCAAAACACTCCCTCGATCGTACGAGTGGAAAAATAATTGTTGTCGTTCGTAGAATCTGAGCGAGCCGTGGACGATACCGATTCTACCGCGAGATTTCGTCGATCTCTTCCCGAATCAGAAACTCGAGAGAATCTTCACATTGGACAACCTCAGAGCCAACGTTAGCAACGAAACTGGGAGAACTCTGGCTCTTCATTTGGAAACAAATTTACCATCAAGTTTCCCGATCTCGATCGGCTACAACTTCTCGCCCATCAACGCCGAGGACGGAATCGTTTACGCGGCTGTCGTGCTTCTGGGACTCTATGTTCTCATTATATTCGAGGTGAACGGAGCATCCAAAATTACGCTGATAAAAAAATACGGTCGAATCAACTAAGATTCGGACAGGGACGTTCAACTAAATATTTTGTTGGTGCAGCTAAAAAATTGCCCAGTTCAATAATGTGTTGGGTGATTTCACAAAAATATTTTTGATTCATTAAAATATTTCGTTCAACCGACTAAATATTTATTTGAACGTCCGTGCCCAAATCTTAGTTGATTCAACTGTACTTTTTTATCAGTGTAATGAACGGTTGAATTAACTAAAATTCGGGCAGGGACGTTCAACTAAATATTTTGTTGGTGCAGCTAAAAAATTGCCCAGTTCAATAATGTGTTGGGTGATTTCACAAAAATATTTTTGAGTGATTAAAATATATCGTTCGACCGACTAAATATTTATTTAAACGTCCCCGCCCAAATCTTAGTTGATTCAACTGTACTTTTTTTATCAATGTACCGAAGTGTTTCTCCGTGGCGGGAAGAGGAAGGTGCATGATTGATGATGTCGTTGATTGTTTCACGCCCAAGGTGGTCCACAGAGCTCTGGCGGCGATGCTGGCGTCCACGATGTCCCTTGCGATCTTGGCGGCGATGAACGAGGTAAGGAAAGCCCGGTTGATCTTTTCAATCCATGGAATGCGGCGATCGATTCGTGTTTTTTTCTGGACAGAGACCCACAATGACGGAACTCATATCCTGGATCGACGTGGACACTCTTCTGCTGCTGTTCTCCATGATGATTCTGGTCGCCGTCTTCGCCGAGACCGGAGTCTTCGATTACTTGGCGGTCTACGCTTACAAGGTAGAAATGTTTTCCAAAAAATCATCTTTCACTTCGACTGTTCGTTCACAAATTTCTCCAGATAACCGGTGGGAAACTGTGGCCGCTGATAAACACGCTGTGTTTCTTCACCACCATCATGTCGTCCTTTCTGGACAACGTGACGACAGTTCTGCTGATGACTCCGGTGACCATCAGGCTCTGCGAGGTCATGGAACTCAATCCAGTACCGATTCTCACTGCCATGGTCATCTACTCGAACATCGGCGGTGCTGCGACTCCCGTCGGCGATCCGCCGAACGTCATAATCGCCTCCAATCGTGACGTTATCAATGCTGTAATGAGCTCATCGAAAACAGCTCTACACCCAGAAAAAAGAATTACTTGACGGTCACCGTTTATTTGGTTTAAGTAAAATATTAGTTTGATTATGACCTTGAAGATATACCTTGCCTGAGACCGAATTTCGTAAAGTTATAACGGCTGTATTTAGCATCGCAAATACTTTGCTCGGTGAAGTTCACCCGGAAAATAAAATTCTATAAATGAGCAAAATTTTGTTGTTGCTAAAACCGTGGATTGATGGAGACTTGCCAAAGATAAAATTTGATGTCATACACATATCTTCAAGGTCGTATTTGATTCATATAAATATTTATTTGATTTATATAAATATTTATTTAAATCAAATAATTTACTTAAACCCAGTGGTGACCGTCAAATAAATTATTTTTCTGGGTGTAGCAAAGGTTCATCGAACGACCTTTATAGATGTTCTTTTTTCCTTGTTCTCCGTCAGGGCATCGGCTTCAGCACTTTCGTCATGCACATGAGCGTCGGTACCGCGATAGTTCTCATTGTCGTTTACTTCCAGCTGCGTTTTATATTCCGGGACGTGTCGGTTCTGGGCTTCGACGAGCCTCAGGACGTCCAGGAATTGAGACACGAGATCGCGATCTGGCAGAGGGCAGCCGCGAGTCTCTCGAGTTACAGCAAGGACGAGAATCTCGTGCGGGAGACGCTGATGAAGAAGGTTCAACGGCTGTTGTCGCTGCTGAAGAAGAAACTGATAACCGGCAGCGTCGCTTTCGAGAAGTACAAGACGACCCTGGAGGAGTTGCAGGAAAGGGTGAGACCACCAAAAGACTCGTTACTTTTGCATCCAGAAAAATAATTTATTTGTCGGCCATCGTTTATTTGGTTTAAGTAAAATATTTACTTAATTTAAATAAATATTTATTTTAGTCAAATCAATATTTTACTTAAACCGAATAAACGGTGGCCGTCAAATAAATTTTTTTCTGGGTGCGCTAACGAAATCGGTTTCTTATAACTCTTGTCTTGCAGTATCCGATCAGAGACAAGTGGTTGTTGGCCAAATCGAGTATAGCTCTTGTGTTCGTTATAACGCTCTTCTTCCTGCACAATCTGCCGCATCTGAACTTGTCCCTGGGCTGGACGGCACTCTTGGGTGTCTTGCTGTTGCTCGTGCTAGCGGATTCCCAAGACCTCGACGGTCTTCTCGCGAGAGTCGAGTGGAGCACGCTGCTGTTCTTCGCCTCATTATTCATTCTCATGGAAGTGAGTGGTAGAATTGGTCCCGGTTATTGAGTTATCGTTTTATCGGCACATTTACATCTCTACCACACACGACACTACCAGAAAACAACTCTATCGCATAATAACTACCAAAATCTCTACCAGAAAAAAAACTCTACCAAAATCAAGATAAAACTCTACCGGACTTGAAATAAAACTCTACCAGAATCCAAATAAAACTCTACCGGACTTGAAGTAAAACTCTACCAGAATCCAAATAAAACTCTACCAGAATCCAAATAAAACTCTACCGGACTTGAAATAAAACTCTACCGGAATGCAAGCCTAGACGGTAGCATTGTATTCCGGTAAAATTTCATTTCCATTCCGGTAGAATCTTATTTCCATTTCGGTAGAATTTTATTTCCATTTCGGTAGAATTTTATTTCCATTTCGGTAGAGCTTTATTTCCATTTCGGTAGAGCTTTATTTTCATTCCGATAGTTTTATTTCAATTTGAGTAGAGTTTTCTTACTTTCGAGGAGAAATTTTGGTAGAGTAGTTTCGGGAGAAATATTTTCTGATAGAGTTGTGAACGGTTGAGATGTAAATGCGGCGTTTTATCAATATGATTCGATTCCCAGGCCCTGGCGCGACTCGGGCTGATCGCTTGGATAGGAAAGCTGACGAAGATGGTCATATTGTCGGTCAACGAGGAATCCCGACTTGCCGTCGCCATTCTGTTGATTCTCTGGGTCTCGGCATTCGCGAGTGCCTTTGTGGACAACGTTCCTCTCGCCACTATGATGGTGAGAATAGCGACGAATCTCTCGCAGAATGACGAGCTCGGTTTGCCGCTCCAGCCGCTGATATGGGCTCTGGCTTTCGGCGCTTGCATGGGAGGTAAGTCGATCGACTACTTTATCTCCATTCTCCTTGCCCGTGTCGTAAAAATACAGATGTGTCATCTCAACAGGTAACGCCACTCTCATTGGAGCAACCGCAAATGTGGTGTGCGCCGGAGTTGCCGAACAGCATGGCTATCGATTCACCTTCATGCAGTTCTTCAAGTGAGTCACTTCGAGGGTCCAAGTTTAAAACGTTAGTTTGAACTTCAAATCGCTCTTGCAGTCGAACTTTATTGCGAGCTTGAAATCTATCTTAAGATCGAACTCAAGCTTAAGTTTGATCTTACACCCAGAAAAAAATTTATTTTTCGGCCACCGTTTATTAAGATTAAATCAAATATTTATTTGATTTAAATAAATAAAATAAATTAATGAATTAATGAATTAATAAATTAATTAAAATAAATATTTATTTGAATCAAATAAATATTTTACTTATTCTTAATAAACGGTGGCCGTCAAATAAATTTTTTTTCCGGGTGCAAGTTCGAACTTAAGTCTGAACTGAAATTCAATTGTAGTTCGAGTTCGAACTGAGATTCGATCTTCAGATCGATCTTAATCACATAATGAAGTTCCATTACAGAAACAATCTTAAGTTCAAACGAACGTCTTAAAATTCGACCCGAGACAAAGTCCCGGGTATTTGATCTCTGGAGTTTTCCTCGGGAATGTCAGATTGACGTTTGGATTATCTTGCAGGGTTGGCTTCCCCATAATGCTCACGAGTACCGCGACCATAACGATCTACCTGATGATCGCGCACGTCGTTTTCGATTGGGTCTAGATGGAATAACTAAAAAGAATCGGAGCATCCTCTCCAAACTTTCCGCTGATCTGAACGTCGAAGGTGCGATTACACCTTCAATCACCGATCCAGTATGTTCGAGAAACATAAACGCAAGACTGTTTAAGATAAGAAATTTTAAGATTGTATATGTCGGTATTTCAGATATTTTTTTTTTATCGTGTATTAAAGTCTCGTCAAAACTGAAACGGAGCTCTGCAATACCGACGCTCAGGTGAATTTCTCACCTGCTGCAGAGTGGCACCGCCTACGGATCATTCCGCGAGCTTCACCCGCGACCGCGATCTCAGCCACGGAGCTGCGCTCGCTCACTCGGCTGTGTCTCGGCACACTTGTCTGCTGACTGCCGACGATCATTCTTCCACTTATACTTGTAGGCTCGAATCAACCGTAAAATAACGCATAAATATTCCAGACGGCAGCGATCGTTGAAACAAGCTTTGTTTGTATTACGATCTTTCAGGAAATCACTCGAGAATCGCATTGTGTATCAACACCGGGGGATTTACCTCGATGCTGCACGCGCTATACATGATTCGAGAATATTCATAATTTGTTGATACCGCATCGTTGCGTGTAACTCCCCAACACCAGCGCGGTTGGACAACGACAAAAAACCATTGTTGTTTTGAAATTCTCGCACAGTTCTTAGGTTTTTTTTTTAATTCCATTTTAATCTGTTTTTCTTACCTTTCGAGAGTGCCGCGGTTAGTTGTTCCCGGTTGAGCTGGTCGGCGAAACTCACTGAAACAGAAAAAGCTATCGTTAGTTCGGTGAAATTCAATCTTTCCCTATTCGTGAGATACGTTTTTTTTGAGTTTTTAGAGCACTCGTTCTATTTCGTTCGATTTACAGCGATTAAATTGTGGGTTTTGGCCCAAAGACGCAAGATCGACGAGAGCGATTGCGACGAAGTGGACCAAGCGCAGCGTTCACGGCTAAGTCTCTTCGCGAGCGCACTTTTAGCGTAAGGTGTATATACTTTCTAAATCGCTTTGGAATGCAGTTCGTGAATTGCCTCCCCTTCCGCTCTCTTTCTCTCTTCTCCCACCTGCGGATCTCGCGTAAGAGTTCAAACACCGTCATCAACCGGTGTATGAATTATAGTGCAGAGAGGATTTTCGCAAGCGTCGCGCTTGTGTATTAGCCTTCCAGGGTGAGTTTTTCACGTTCAAGAACGACCGGACGGGGATCGACGTTCACCTACCGGCTTTTGGAATTTTTTTTTTCTTCCTTTTTTTGCGTTAATGTCTCGATTGACTTCGGGCCAAAATCGCGTCTGTTTTGTGTTCCGCACGGAAAAAGACACTGTAAAAAAATTTGTTTGAAAATTAATGAACAGTATTGGAAGCTTTTTTACATAAACCCGTTCTGAAATTTCAAACACATGTGCGTTGCAATTTTACAGTAAAATTTGTATTTTTCATTAAAATTTTTGTAAATTTCAGGCAAAAGATCTGTCATTTTAATATCTGGTATATTTATTTCACAAGCAAAGGACATTAGTGCTTAATTAATATGAGTAATGATAGCCAATTTCAAGTTCCAGTACATTAAATTTACAATTTATTTTAACAGTGTACACTAAAGAAAAGTGCTCGAGAAGACATCTTTTGTCACATTCACTTAAGATAGTCCTTGCGAATAGTGTTCACTTCGCATAAGTTTCAGAGAAATGAGAGGGAATTGCAAACACTTGACACACTTTACACTTCGTGGTATAAAAATCTGAAAAAATCAAGCACTTTGACGGTGCCGAAAAGATTCATTTTGCACAACAATAATTGCAAAGTGTTATTAACAAATGAATGAAAAATAAAATTGTTCAACAGCTCTCTCCGAAACCTAACTTTTTTTTAATGAAGATGATTCGTTCACTTTTTTGAATACGTATGAATTTTTTTGTCTTTCTTTTTATATGGCAAAAATGTATAGAAGAAAGACGCAAAATTCAAAGTGAATTTAAAAATCAGAAAAAATTCACACGTATTCAGAAAAATAAACGAATCATTTTCATAAAAAAAACTTAGGTTGCCTGAAGCTTTGTTGAACAATTTTATTTATCATCAATTTGTTAATAACCTTTTGGAATTATTATTATTATGCAAAACTTATCTTTTCAGCAATTTTAATATGTTTGATTTTTTCAGAATTTTGTGCCATCGCGAAGTGGTTGTACTTCCCTCTCATGTCTCTGAAACTTATGCGAGGTGAACATTATTCGGAAGGACTACCTTAAGATGCGGAGACTCGCGAAAAAAAAACAAAAAAATTGTTTTGCTAACTAACGTTCCAAAGCTCTGGTAAATTTCGGAAAATAAACTAATTATTTTCTCGTCGATAGGACATTGCGTCGCAGTTGCCGATCCGCGTTATTGTCGTTATGGAGAATCGTTTGACTCGACCTGCACGCAATCGACATTTAAGCGTAATACCACGAATCGCCTGATATCTTGCATATCGACTTGTCACTCGTCGTGACAGTATCTGCGTAGAACAAAACTGCCGAGTATCGTGAGACTATAATGACAAGAGTAACTGGACATCAATCAAAAGAGATCGGGGACATTTGAGCTGTATACCGTCGATAATTTTTTTGCCGATCGGCGACATCGTCGACTTGTTTTTAATGAAACGAATGCGTCTACAAAATAAGTGCCAATTACGTGACAACTGCGGTTTTGCAGGGGAAACAAAAAACCTCGAAGAAGTCACCTTCGGCAGCAGGAAAAGGGGTGCGGAGGTGCTTAATAAACCTTTGTAATTGCAGATCACGGACGTCGCAAACACGGCCCAGACGATTATTCGAATATGAAAAGTTCAGTCTCTGTTTGAAATGCTCTAGCTTTTTTCCAGTTTTTTTTTACGTCTGACGATGTCAACTTCGCATTTTAAACAAGGTTCAAAGATACCGAACCTGGTCGAAAATATCATGTCTAAAATTAAATTTAAAAAAAAACGGTATTTGCCATCTGTGCCGTTGTCTTTGGCTCGGTACAAATTCGGGGAATAACTCGCATTTAGCCGAGTCAACATACTCTGTCGTATGTTTGACTAAGAGATTGGCGCGGGCGAACATTTCTGCGCCTTCGATAATAAGCCACATTCCCAAATTGGGAAAAAAATTATAATTATGTCACATGACGTAAAAGGGGCGTCACATTTACATATCTACCACTCACAACTCTGCCAGAAATTATCTCTACCGTATTACAACTCTACCGTATAAACCAGAAAGTAAAAAAACTCTACCGGACTTTAAATAAAACTCTACCGTAATTACAATAAAACTCTACCGTAATTACAATAAAACTCTACCGTAATTTCAAAAAAACTCTACCGTAATTACAATAAAACTCTACCGTAATTTCAAAAAAACTCTACCGTAATTACAATAAAACTCTACCGGAATACAAGCCTAGACAGTGGCCTTGTATTTCGGTAGAGTTTCATTTCAATTCCGGTAGTTTTATTTCAAGTCCGGCAGGATTTTATTTCAAGTCCGGTAGATTTTGATTTCAAGTCCGGTAGACTTTTATTTTGATTCTGGTACGGTTTTTTTTCTGGTAGAGATTTTGGTAAAGTTGTGAGTGATAGAGATCCAAATGGGCCAAAGGGGCGAATAACGTATGCAGACTTGCACGCGCGAGGGCTGCCATTTTTTTCCGGTTCCATCTACGTCATTCGCACACGAGGATCGAACACCCTAACTTGGCCTTCGGGAATCCAACTACCTATCGTGTTTATCCGCACCGTCACACAGCTCTCCTCAGCTCCTCTCTATCTTTCCGTGACTTCGCCGCTGGCGCAGTTAGCGCAGTGCATTTATTTGGTTATTTATTTTCTTTCTTTTACTGTAAACCTGTATCCTTTAAAGATTCTGACGTCAATGCGAAAGACTGAAAAACAACAAAAAACATAAAAAAAAGGATTGAAAAGAAGCACGAAGTCCATCTTCGAAGGAATAAGAAAATCTACGCTCTCTTCTCAGTAATTGACTGTGTGAGCTCTTTAGCCGGTGACAAAAAAAAGGTAATAGCGGATCGATTTCCGCTTCAGCAACAGCGTTGCGCATTCCATTCAAGTGACAAAGTTTGGGCGAAACGAGCGTAAAGTTACCTAGGACCGAGAATCTTGTAGAGACTGGCTACGAAAATAGATATTTATAGATAAAAGAATCGACTATCAGAAACAAGAAAGACATCGGACCGGCTGTAGTCTTGCGATGAGATAACTGGCCCGATCTCGAGGGGTTAATAATAGCCGTTCAAAAAATCACTGGTCTTTCAACCAGAAATAGTCACAAACGGGAAATTGTGTGTGTATATATATATATATTTATATCCTGAATTAATTCCATTTCGCTGTCGTCATTATAAGTTCAAGAAAAAATAATTTTTAAAAACATCGGCTCGTTATCATTTCCTCCCCTCCTTTTGAACACTTTGAACCTGTTCTTTATTTTATTTTTTTGCTACTCACAAGAAAAATAAAAATTGGCAATAATGACTAAAGTTTCGATGAATGATACGCTCCGCGATGCAAAAACGGGGATTCTTAATTATGAATCTGTGCAAAAAAATCACGGAAAAAACAACGGCATTATTCAGAGAAAAAATCGGTCAAAGTATGTACATAAGGGATTGGAAATTTTTCCAGGACCATTCCAGTAATATTGACGCATCCACACCCAGCAGACACGACCGTTGCTTTGGCTCACAATGACATATAAAAATTTCCGGAAACCTCAGAATTTTTTTCTTGTAGAGCACCGAATTATTACTATTATTTTATTTTTTTATTTTTTTTTTGTATAAGAAGGCTCTTTCCGCCCGTCCAAACACATACCGCACTTCCTATCTCACAGTCGTCTCTTCGTCTGCGTTTCTCAGTCAACATTAGGCAAAAAGCAAAAGTGCCGGCGGTGAGACGGACAAAAAATAAAAAAATATCACAGGATGCATAATGAGAACGTTTTCTGACGCCCGTGAATCTACATTACGAAATGAAATGAATTAATGATTTCTCGGTATTATGTATCGATCCCGTGGTTTATCACACGGCCAATGTGCATAATCTCGATTAACACCTTAATTGTAAAATGATGTGCTTATCGAAGTATTAGTAACACAGATGTTGGCAGACATTAAACTACTCCGACAGAGGTAATTATATCCGAGTTTGTATGTGTGTTTGCGTGAGCTCCGCTTTCAGACGAACGCGTAAGAGGCTCTCTGCGACATTGTGTTCATTTACATAACAGTCTTAAAAAAATGGTAGGCTTCAAAAAAAAAATTAAATTATCCAATAAGATAGAACGATCTCGAAAAATAAGAACGTCATCTGAATGATACATTTATTCTGACGTGTGTAAAACTTGATTTCTATGTGTGGATAATTGCTGGTTATGTATTAAACGTGTATTAAGTGATCGGATTATTGCGCAGATGAAAAAAAAAATACTCAGCGAGAGATTTCCAAGATCCACTGAAAGGGCGGAGGGCGAAAATTAAATGGCAAGTAATTCTGAAAATCGTTGAAAGGGCGAAGGGCAAAAAAGAAATGGCAAGTGATTCGACAAATCGTTGAAATGGCGAAGGGTGGAAAAGAAATAGCGATTCAAAAAATCGTTGAATTTCTAAATTAGTAGTTAAATTGTTGAGTTAGTACGTTAATAAGTTAATTCAGTCAGTAAGTACAATTAGTAGTTAAATCGTTGAGTTAGTAAGTTAGTAGGTTAGTAAGTTAATTGAGTTAGTAAGTACAATTACTACCGCAAGTCATTCGGAACTTCGAGGAGTTTATTGTGCGTTGCGTTGTCCGACAACCCCTCTATTGCATCGATAAATAGTTTAGATGCGCAAGCATTTGAATTATTTAATATTGACGCGCCGATGAAGCGCACAATGTATTCCTGCGTGGTTTTTTCCTGGGAAACGATTCACCGCCGCGCTATCTTATACACCTTGCAATGGAATATTCACGCGATATGCACATATAGGCTGGGCATTGCACGACTCCAATGTGTCTCACCCTTACCAATTATTAGCCCGAATGACGCACGATCTTCTTTTGTTATACCTTCAACTCTTTTTCTTAGCCGTTTTTTGAACTGTTCCAAGGTACATTGAGGCTCGTGTAAATCTCCGACACGTGTTCCGTTCGACGTTTTATAGACGGTAAAACAAAACAACAAAATGTCATGATTCAATGTACCAAACTATATATTGAATGTAATTAGAATCGTATAAAACTGATCTACAAATTGAATAAATGAATAATTCAGACGTTCGAAGACGTTGTCGATACCAACGACGAGAAATCGATCGAGTAGTCTCACCTGGCACATTGATCGAGCAGCGGCGTCTCTCACTGTGTATTTTTTAGACCGATAAACTATCGCCTAATCGCATATTTAGCCAATATAAACGGACGTTTAATGCCCGGGCATATTCCACATTCGAGATAAGTGCCTCGATACATGCCAACCGATAAAGATGTCAGAATAAAATCAGCAGAATGTAATTCTTTCTCCGTCTCGAACTCAAACAAAAGTGTCAAGTGCGTCGAACATAAATAAAAAGAAAAATAAATTCGATCGATAATAAATCTTTCTCTCTTCGATAATAAATAATTCTCTCTTATGTGTCACCTGTTTACTTGGGTTAATTAATAAAGGTTTTCTTTTATCAGAAGCCGTTCGATCGCGCGGGTGGGGGAAGTCTTTCGTGCCAAGTGGTGTATTTAAGGCAAACGTCCCAGACCGGGCACGTGCCAGTAGGTAGGCAAAGCGCGCGTGCAAGAGAGACGGACATACGATTTTCCATGCATTTCCGGGAACTGGAACTGCTCTCTTACGTGTGGGACAAACGGTAATTTTACACTGAGAGAAGGATCTAGTAAATGTGACTATATCGCTTGAGAGATGTTACCATAGCACATAGTAGTAAGTAACTAGGCCACCTATGACGGTAAGTACCAGATTTGTAAGCATTTTTCTTAGATATTATGGTACTATTTTTTAAAGAATTTTTTCGGAATTCTAGGAAGATCCAAAATTACCGAGAGCTATGGTAGTTTTTGAAAAATAATCGATAGTTTTTGCTATATCCTTCGCTCAGTGCACCTTAACATGCCTTAACATTCGATTATGCGAGCCTCGAAATGCTCAGTCAGTTTCGGAGTGACACGCAACGGTGCAGAATGTTTTCCGTTTGATAGGTAGGAAAAACACGGACGAACCTCAAGCTTCCGATCATGCGAGTTTTTTGTTCCTATCGGTTTATCCCTGGAATATATTTCCCGGTATCCACCTTGTTTGCCGCGAATGCAGATATCGATACAGTATTCTGCATTCAATGTTATTGGTTAATTATACGGTTGTCCGTTTATGTTAAAAACTGGTGTCGCCAGCTTCTGACACTTGGCGATATTAGATCCTTCGTGACTTCATTAGAGTCGGTTGACGTTCCAGACTTTACCAGAAATTACATTCTTCTGAATTATTCAACACGAAAATAGATCGTTTAAAATTTCGTTAAATTAAACAGGCTGTATTTTATCTTTTGTAAAAGTGTTTCATCCCGTTGATAAATAAATAAATAAAATAAAATAAAATAAACTTTCGAAGGATTTATCGAAGATCGCTCCATCGTGCGTTTCAGGCGCTGCCATGCAAAGTGCCATAGGAGCTAAAATTGGCGCACGCGCCTCGTTTTCAATGTCGGCGAGTCAGGTGTTGAACGACCCTGAGCCACGGTATTCAAAGTTCGAGAGCGAGAGATGGATGTATTCAAACAAAAATTTAAAAAATGATTGAGTCTCACGGAAGGGTTTGCCTTCGTCTCTGCAGAACCGCCACGCCGCACGCCCGTACATCTTGGAGCTTCGGGTTGCGCGCGCACCGTACACGCCGGAGACTTCAACGCCGCCGCGATCTGCACAGGCGACGCGCCCCCGCACTGCAGTCTCCGATGCGACTTACCCAGTCTCGCCCAAGCTCCCTCGCAAATGAACCAAAACAAAGGAAAATAACGGCTCGATCGATTCTCTCCAAATTTCATACGAATTGTCGGATGATAATATTCCAACTGTGCACGCGTTTTTAGCCAGATAGTTAAAAAATTATGAGTGCTAGAGCGCGAATCGACATTTTTTAAGAAATTAAAAATGGCGCACAAAAAAAAACAACCGGAGTACTTTTTATAAAATTATTCAGAAACATTGACTATCGACCACACATACCGTGTGTGAAATTTCAACATAATCAGTCGAGGCATTCTCGAATTATAGTGGTTTGAATTCTGCACCTCTGATTCACACACACACACACACAAAACACATCCGGACATTTTTTTTTAGACGTGATTTCTGACCTTTTGGCACATTCCGAACAAGTTTTCACTAAAACCTCGATTTTTTTTTACCAAAAGCTTCCTGTATGCCTCAGCAAAAGATCCCGCAACCCTTAAGTCCCTCGAACTCCGCCATGGACGCAAAATCCAGAACCCAACCCGAGCTTCGACCGCTAATTGGGACTTTATCGTTCTTTTTATAGCTCCGTTAATTACGCTTCGATCTGCGGACATTTTTTCTAAACGTGATTTCTGACCTTTTAGAACATTCCGAAAACGTTTTAACCAAAACCTCATTTTTTTTTAACCAACAGCTTCCTCTATGCCTCAGCAAAAGATCCCGCAACCCTTAAGTCCCTCGAGCTCCACCATGACCGCAAAATCCATCACCCCACCCAAGCTTCGACCGCTAATTGGGACTTCATCCTTCTTGTTACAGCTCCGTTAATTACGCTTCGATCTCCAGTCGATGCCGTCGTTGACATTGATGACAGCCGATCGTAAGATTGAGGAAAAGAACGTACACTTGGCCGAGTGATGAGTGCAGCCGCTGACGGGCGGGCCTCAAAGGTCGAGGACGAACTCCCCGCGCGCCTCTCGGACCTAAAGCGTCTGACCAACGAAAATCTGGCGGGGATCCCCGCGGCCTGTACGGGCGCCGCCGCAAAACCCGCCGAGATCATCGCGCGCTATACATATACGTATCTCAGGATGACGCGTTGGTGACGTGCGTTCGAGCAGACGCCCGATCGGGCGAAGGATAACAGAGGCGGCGGTGGCTGCGAGCGTTTATATCCGAGCCGCGAACCGTGGACCATTTCATTTGCACGCACCCTTTCCTATACATCGGATCATGTCCGCCGCGGTCACATGAGTAACGTCGATTCCCCAGTTCGTCCGCATCGCGAGTACCGCGATTCGCATCGATTCGATTTCGGGCGTCGTCGTCGAAGCCCCGTGCCCAATCTGGAGTAAAAAAAAAATCGCGACGTAAATATCGCAGTGAGTGCGTGACTCGTCGACGAGGTAGACCAAAATTATCGGACATTATTTTCCATCGAGCCGCGGAAAGTCCGAGCGTAAAAACTTGTTTACGGCCTCGTGCAATATCGGGGCGAAGATCGTACGGGTAACATAGTGCGATGAAAGAGTAAACAGTTCGACGATCAGCGTGAAAGAGACTTTAGTCTTCGAAGCTCGCTCGATAAGTCGGGCCTCGCATCTCGCGCGCGTCTATTCGAGAAAGTGGTTCTTATTGTACGCTGTAGTGGAAATCGCCCGCACGCAGAATTCTGCGATTCTTATTTTCGCTCTTTGTTTTATCTACGCGGCGACGTGAAAGTGTACCAGTAACAATTTAACATGTAACTTCGTGCCGGACATTGTGCTAACGTTCGCGTTGCGCAACGATCGACCGGATCGGGGCGTAAGGTTTTTTTTTCTTTGGGAAAAGTTTCTACCGAGAGGGTTCTGGGAGTTCTAGGTCGCAATAGGGTTTTTTAGTGGAGTCTCGCGGCGTTGACTGCGGAGGTGAGTACTCGATTTTCTGACGCTTACGCACCTGTAATCACTGCGGTCTGTCCCCGCTCGACCGAGAACCACAACAAATGTGTTTACAAATTTATTTGTTGCTTAGTTTACTGTAGATCGACGGGTGACGGAACGTTTCGCCATCGGACGTTGATTGCGGAACGGAGACACGCACAGACCTTCCAATATCTCGTAGATTTTTCAATGACGGACGCGATTAATCGACATTGGACATTGGAAAAAAAATTTCAAGATATTGTTTAAAAAGAAGGGCGGAGTACAAAAATGATTCAAGGATACTTTCGGTCAAAAAAATTAAACTGTATAGGATGTGTTCAAATTTATCTTGAGAAAAAAATGAAAAATGAAAATCAAGAAAATCCTTGAAGTTATTTATATTTACTTGGACGAAAATTTTTATGGCTCAAAAATATTTTTAAAGGGCATTTTCAAAGTGTTCAAATTTATCTTCCGAGAAAAAAAATTAAATAAAAGTGAAGAAAATCGTTGCAGTTATTTATATTTAGTTGGTCGAAGAAAATGTTTTAATGGCACAAAAATATTTTTTAATTGTATTTTCTAAGTGATCAAATTGATCTTCCGACAAAAAAATTATCTTAAAGAAAATCGTTGCATTTATTTAGCATTTTAATGGTTCGAAAATATTTGCAAAGCCTTCAAATTTATCTTCCGAGAAAAAAATAAAAAATGAGCCGCGGTTATATTTTTGGCTGCAGCCCGTGTTTAAGCAAATTTCTGGACAACGTATTTCCGATATGCTAATGAATCGCGTATTTAACCAAGGCGGTGAATAAAATATAATAGGGACACTACGAGGAAACATGCATTCCTGGTATCCAAGGTCGTCGAGTTTGGGTCCTCCGCTGGGCCACTCTCGGGACCTCGGGCGCTTCGTGTCTCTGCATCCACGCGGCTCGACGCGCCGGGAGCAACACGCATACGTCACCAATTACGCCGATATTTTCATTTTATTTCTTCATTTGGTTTTCCCGTCACTGATACAAAAATGCGTTCGAATCAACTAAAGATTCGTGCAGGCACGTTCTTTTGGTGAAATAAAAATACAAAAAATGGTTGACTTTATTTACATTTAATTGGTCGAACAAAATATTTTAATGGCCCAAAAATATTTTGGTGAAATAGAAATAAAAAAAATTATTGAATTTATTTATATTTAGTTGGCCGAACAAAATATTTTAATGGACCAAAAATATTTTGTTGAAATAGAAAAAGAAAATTGTTGAATTTATTTACATTTAATTGGCCGAACAAAATATTTTAATGGCCCAAAAATATTTTTGTGAAAAAAAAATTTTTAAATGTTGTCAACTAAGCAATCTTTTAGAAATACCAAAAAAAATCTATTCGAACGTTCCTGCCCGAATCTTTGGTTGGTTCGAACGCATTTTTTTATCAATGCATCGAACGAGCAACGTCGAAAGTCGTGAGAATCGCTGGACGACGACGAATGCCGTTCGTCGCGTTACGCTCTACAAGTGCAAAAGCATATCCTATGCGTCCCATGAGCCGCGTCCCCGATGTCGGAATAAATATAATACCAAAGAGCTCATTATACTAGTTCGAGTCGCGAAGTCCTCGTGCGCTCGTCGGTCAGCCTCGAGCAGCGATGGCCGACGACGCACGGAACTGCATAACGAAACTCGTAAAAAAGTTTCGTTGGGGATTATTAACGTTGCCCGCGACCGCTGTGCGACTTTCTTTTTGCATCGTGTATTCCATTAGCGCTGTCGGAGATAAATTTATTTTATTGTTCCTCGACGCTCGGGCTATCTCATCGAGCATCTATTTTTTTCTCGATCCAATCCTGGACCAAGATGTTAAATTTACGTTTATTTTTTTAAAACGAGCCCGGTAACAGTTCGCGACGCCCGGAACGCGATCGGTTAACCAATTACCAACGATCGCTTAAATTTATGTTTATTTTTCTAAACGAGACCGGCAACAGCTTCAGAGTCTCGAAACGCGATTAGTTGACCAATTACCAGTTATCGCAAACAATTTTTTTTTTTTTTATGAAAGTCGTAAGTTTCGGTCGCACGAAACTCGATCGGTTAACCAATTGCGATCTAAGGCTTGTTTGTTATTGCAATTAATTAAATAAAAAAATCGAATATTGTCGATTCCACGGCGATCGGAGATTATGCTTTACCGGAAATGATAGGCTACACTCGAAGAAGGATCTGATGGAAATCACCATAAATGTGGTAAAACTGTTAGAACTTTTAGATGTATGGGAACTGCAACGATTTCCGGGCAAACATTGATATTGGACTTAAAATATTCTGCTAGAAAATATGGTAATTTTAGCAGATATTAAACGAATATCCCATAATTGTTTCTAGAATATAAGTTCTTTTTACTGGAAAATACAATCGGTGCGCGAAGAAAAAAAAATGTATTTGACGGCCAGCCGCAAATAAATGTTTACTTGGCTTAAGTAAACTATTTATTTGGTTTCAATAAATATTTATTTTAATTAAGTAAACGATTATTTAAATCTAATAAATATTGTTTTCAACCAATTAAATAGTTATTTGCGGGGTGTTTGTTTTGTGTTTGTAGGTTTGTATAGTATAGCACAGTAGTAAGGGACTAGGGTGTCACCTATGGCAGAAACTCTGATTTTTCAAATTGTACCATTGTACCATAATATCTATGAAAAATGCCTATAAATTTGGTACTTCCTACCATAGGTGCCCTAGTTCCCTACTACTATGTGCTGTAATATCCCTCAAGCGATATAGTCATATTTACTAGATTACTAGAAATTCTCCAAGTGTTTATTCATAAAAATAAATTTGTTCGACGAAATTCTCAGTTTTAATTCACGAGATTCTCAGTTGTATCCACGAAATTCTTAGCCGTATACGCTAAATTACGAAAAAATGACCATATATTGCTGGATAAAAATTCCTATGAAAATTTCACATATCGCTGATGAACCGACGTTGCGTGGTCGAAATTTACCACATGACTCGCCAATTTTTCCGAGATCCTGATCGCAGCGTAGTTAATCCGCCGTGTTACGGCCAATGTCGCAATCGTCACGCACACGCGAGTCTTTACCGAAATAGCGATGAGAAGAAAGGACGGAAGCGTCGAAAATTAAATTTAATCTCAACGTCCGCTCAAGGGCGACCTCTGCCTCGATTGCTGAGAGGTCGCCATTACGCGCCCGCGAATGTCATTCGTCGGTATCGATGCTTACTTTTTAAGGACGTTATGAAATTTTTAATTTTCGAATTAATTGCCCATTCCGCCGAGTCACGGTTAGCAGCGACTCGCGAGCCAATAAATCCCGCGCCGTTCTATGAACAGGACATTGCGAACGCAAGTTTCTTTTATTGTCCGCACGGCGATAACTATCCGCGTCTGGTTTTCTCTTCAAAGTTGCGCAACTCGGCGAACGCTGCACCAAAGTACAGCCATTCGGCTAATTATCCCTTCGCGCACCGATCCGACTCGCAACTCGGGCTAGGCCGAGTCGCGAGCTCGAGATACATTTCATACACGATATATCCGAAGTACCGCTGATTCCATACAATCTTGTCTCTGACGCTCGGTAAAGGTGTAGCCTTGCGTTTTTCCATTTCGTGGGATCGAGGAATCCCGAAAGATTTTCTGGATCCGGGATGCTTTCGCTTATATTTTGTTCGGATTTGTGTTCGGATTCGAAAACAAATCCGATATCAGTTTTAGCCCAAGATCAAGCCGGTCACTGATAATTGCCCAAAAAGAGAAGAAAATAAAATTATTTGTCTTTTCGTTAACGGCCGCGAGTTAAATTTCGTCATGAATAACTCCCGGCACGCGCCTCGCCCGGTAGCCAATAAAAGCTCGAGTGAAAAGACTACAAAGCTCTTTCACATTTATCGAGCTTTTTTTATTTTTTTTTCATGAAAGAATCGATCGTAAAATGCCAAAACGACTCCCACATTAAACGTGGGTTTTTTCACTTCGTCATTTTGTTTGATTATTTATTATCGGAAACATCGAGTCCTCCAGAGACGAGGATACGCTGCTCGGCTCTTGCCGTTGATCGACGGAGTATTCGAGCTGCGATTCGAACGGCAGAGATTCGAAGCCTCCGCCTCCAATTATACTGTTTTTACTCTCGGATAGGTGTAACGTGTCTCTACATACCAGAAGAGCATAACATAATAATACATACATGTATATACATATATATACATATATATACATATATATACATACATACATGTATATTTTTTATTATTGATGCATGTATGTATTTGTACATTTATATGTATTAACCATTTTTTTTTTTACTAAATCCCACGGCCATCCATATCCGAATACACGGGCCTTACCGGTTTGTCTCGACGGCCGTTCCTTTTCGCGTTCGACGTTACGAACGAGCCTCTACACACGCTCCGTAGTCTCTTCGGTCGGTATTCGTCATATCTCTTCGCACAAGCCAGGCGGCCGATAAAAACTCGAATAAAACAACTACAATGCTCTTTCACATTTATCGCGATTTTTTTTCTTTTTTTCATGAAAGAATCGAGACTTGTGCGTATTCGAGCTACGATTCGGTCGGCCGTGATTCGAAGCCTCCGCCTCCAATTAGAGTAAAAGTGGGGAATATGGCCTGGTCCATATATCATTGATTTACGTGTTAATCGAGGTGGGCCATAATCACCACTGTAACCCTATACTGTTTTTATTCACGGATAGGTGTAACGTGTCTCTACACTCCAGATGAGCATACATATATATACATATATATACATATATACTCATACACATACATACATGTATATTTTTTATTATCTTTTTACATTTATATGTATTAAAATTTTTTTTTTTACGAAATCCCACGGCCAACCATAGCCGAATACACGGGCCTTACCGATTTGTCTCGTCGGCCGTTCCTTTTCGCGTTCGACGTTACGAACGAGCCTCTACACACGCTCCGCAGTCGGCGTACTACGTTCACGGTTTCGCGGCTCTTCGGTCGGTATTCGTCATTTCGGTTCGCACAAGCCGGGCAGCCGGTCGCGGTTCTCCTCGGCAGGCTCTTTCGCGTATAGCAGGATCTCGCTCCCTCCTATACCGAGCATAATATTCTCGTACCACTCCCGGTGGGATACAAACACACACACAGGTGAGTACCCGGCTGCCTTCCACGCGAGTTAGTGATTGCTCGACCCGGCGCGGTGGCCACCACCAGCACGGACCGTGGTCCACTGCACTGCCAATCCGACATATCTCTTGTGCCTTCGAGGCGGCGAGCCACGCTACCGTCTCCCGTAATCTCCTCGCATGTCATATCGACCTCGTGCATTCTCGTCACCGTGAACTTTTCGTTAATTCATCGTCTTCCCCGATTCATCCAAAGTACCAAACCAATCGGGCCGAATCTATCCGAGATACGCGAAAAACCAAAATTTAAGTCCAAAAGGTGTTTTTTTTAATAACGAAAATTGCCCAAAAAGTTATAAATATATGTATTTTTTTTTGTATATTAAAGAGTTCGTCACTTCAAAATTGCGGTGCGCGGCTCGGGCCGCCCAATCATCGACCTAAAAAAAATCCGATCGACCAGTGATGCGAAGTGTCAGTGATAACAGTTTTACTCTTCGTGCGGCGATTAAATGTCTCTTAAATTTGGACGTCGCGACGTAAATGTATAAACGTGACCACACGAATGCAGAGATGTTTTGCCGGGTGAGACGAGACAGGGAATAGGGTTGGTTCGAGGTGAGGAGGATTCTTTATCTTCCTCGGCGGCGAGTGTGGAGATCGTCGGCGCGACAATCCGGAACGAGGGCGACGAGAGTGCGACGTAATTATCGGGAAGAGGCTCGGCGTTGATCGTCGGTGTCGTCGAATCCGCGGAATCCGTCTCGAGACGAAACGCGGTGGAAATTATGCTTCGACGCTTCCGCGGTGCAGTCTCGTACTCGCCGCAGGCGCTCATCGGATTTATTTCACGAATCTCGTACTCTCGTGCAAATGAGTGCGGCAAACAGGCCGGCGGAGCTCCGGCGATCCCGTGCGTGAGCCATCCGGCGTCTTTCCGTTAGAGAAACTCGGGCTTCCGTGTACTCTCGTTGTGATATCGCCGGCGAGCCGCCGCGACTGCGTTACATAAATATCGGAGCCTCCCGAGAACGCCGATGATGTAGCTAAACCCGTACGAGAGGACCCAGTGGTTTCCCCGAGGTGACTTCGCCGGCGCGCGGAGAGAAGGAGCCGATCGACCAATTTTTTTCGAATTCAATTGATTATGTAAGTTGCACCATTGATCGATCGCGACCTCGGAAAAAACATCTCGCGTCCGAGAAACCCACGCACCGCTGGGGAAGGACTGGAACGAAAGGCGTAGCGAGATTCGGGGAAATGTTTACTCGGGTTTGGGTGCACTGATAAAAAAATACGGTTGAATCAACTAAGATTCGGCCAGGGACGTTCAACTAAATATTTTATTCGTATAGCTAAAAAATTGGTTAGTTCAACAATTTGTTGGGTGATTTCACAAAAATATTTTTGAGTCATAAAAATATTTTGTTCGACCAACAAAATGGGAGAAGGAGCGGATCGACCAATTTTTTTCGATTTCAATTGATTATGTAAGTTGCACCGTTGATCGATCGCAACCTCGGAGAGAGAAAAAAACATCTCGCGACCGAGAAACCCACGCACCGCTGGGGACAGACTGGAACGAAAGGCGTATCGAGATTCGGGAAAATTTTGACTCGGGTTTGGGCGCACTGATAAAAAAATACGGTTGAATCAACTAAGATTCGGGCAGGGACGTTCAACTAAATATTTTATTGGTATAACTAAAAAATTGGTTAGTTCAACAATTTGTTGGATGATTTCACAAAAATATTTTTGAGTCATTACAATATTTTGTTCGACCAACAAAATATTTATTTGAACGTCCCTGCCCGAATCTTAGTTGATTCAACTGTACTTTTTTATCAGCGTGAAGTGAAAAACAGGAAAGTGCCACGAAGCTGGAGGCTGTTTCGCGTTAAACTACTTTGCGGTTTCTTCTTTAAAATTTTTTTTTATTGTTTGTTTTTATTTGGAAACTGTTAATGATCGGGATTCAATTAAATTCAAATGAGGACCAATGGGAGGACGGTCCGAGACAGTTGTCCGATGTTGACCCAATGATTATACAGTGAGAGGAGGATCTTAATAGGAATTAACATAAATCTGGTAAACACGGACGGAGCTTTCAGGTGTATGGGAACTACTGTGATGTCCTGACACACTGTCGTATTAAACTTAAGACGTTATGTAGAGAATATGGTAATTTTCGGGTTCGCGGATATTACTCGAATATCTTGTGATTTTTTGTGGGATAGAAGTTGTTCGTAGTAGAAAATGTGGTAACCGGGTCAGTCGCGATCGTGAACCGTTTGTTTTGGGTTTGTGGGTTTTATCGCCGAAATTCTCAGTTTTTATCCACAGAACTGTCAGTTTTTATCCATGAAACTCTTAGCCACACGGAGCCCAATAGTTCTGTTTATCTAACAAAATGTAGATCGTGAATAATTTATTGTTGTGACAGCAAAAATATTTTGTTGCCACAGTGAAATATTTTGTTGTCCCTATGTTAAGCAGGGAAGTGAGTTATGGTAACAAAATTCTTGTTGTCCCAACAATTTTCTTTTCTCTGTGCAGATGCAGACGGTTTGGCAAAATGTTGGCAAAAATTAAAAAATTGCTATGGCCCGTGTGAAAATTTCACATAACGTTTGTCGCCGAGGATTTCGACCGTGTTGCCTGGTCGAAATGTGTCATATGACTTGGTAGTTTTCCTAGATCCTTCTCTCAGTGTATACGAATTAAAAGATTCGCTTGATCGGAATGAAATTATCAAATTATTACATTCTCAAATTATCAAATGATAACCTATTACGATCACGATATATTTATCTACCGGGCAATGTTTTTTTCTTCTATCGTACATTGGTTTAAACACTTGGTTTACGATATTCAACATTTGCATTAGAAGAAAACACTTTTTTATCAATTTAGCAACAAAATATTGGTACATTTTTGATTGTTGATGAAAATTTGTTATCTTTTTATCATCATTGACAAACTATGATATTTTTTTTTCTTGGGCAAATCAATGAAATCCGACAACCAGAACAGTGAAAGTCACGGGCGACATGGAAGAGCTCGATGCTAGTATTAATCGTACCCCGCTGGACAAACTCTCGGGCTCGTATCGTATTAGCGGATGAGCATAGAACGAGGGGAAACTTAGAAAACCGGTAAACAATAACGGTAATAGAAGCCATCCACCATGAAAAGATGGACTTGCATCGAAGCATACTTCCCCTCCGTTCCCGGTGAGGAGCGAGCCCATCAATTAATGCGTCGGGAGGCGGGCGGCGTAGCTGCACTCTCGCGGAAGAGAATCAGCCGGACGATAGAGAGCATCTCTATCATTAAGTAAACCAGCGCCGAGCATTTACTTCTCTTTATCATTCCAAATACAATTTTGTTATCGCGACCGCAAACTCATCTTCGTTTGTTTATTCAATTTTATTTTTTGCTTATCATATTATTTTTATTTATTATTATTCACACACTAAAAAAAGTTTATACTTTATACAACAAGTCCACAATTTTTTATTTCTTAATTTTCCAGTTTCCCAAACTAAAGTACGAACAAAAATTGTTAATGCCCCGGAAAACAAAAGGACAAATTTGTATTGTTTGTCGTTTATTTAACATAATTGTTTTCACGAAATGTCGTAATCCGATTTTAGGAAATAATTTTTTACCGTGCACTCCGAATCTCGAAGAATCGCCGGCCGCCTTGAACCCTTGACTTTTCGCTCCGACAGCCGCGCCGAACGACACCGACGAGCTCTATTTAGCCGCACATTGCGAAAACTCGATTACCTTCGTGTCACCCGTTTTGCGAAATGTCGATCGTCATCCACGACGAGAACGTCAATCGTCCGCGACAGGACGTCGTCTACCCTTGATCCGTAAGCGTCTCTCTGTCCCATCGTCTCTCACCCCTCGGTCTCATCATCCCACTGTTCACGCGAGATGAGACTGCAATTTGCAATCTACGATGTATCATTAACTCAGTTTTTTTTTCGAGTATTTAAAAAAAACAAAAAAAAAACTTTTTAAATAGCGTTGGAACTGTCGTTTGACTTCGTCATTATTATTCTTAAGGACCTTTGAATTAATTACTACGTTGACTATGCTTTTCTTTAGCGTGGGCTTTTTTTGTATTTTTTTCTGAACAAATGTGCATATTCCAGATTACGAGAACCTTGTCGAAGAAACCGCAATTTTCAGCACCGTCGACCCTCTCGCTACCCGTATCTCTGCCGCGAACGCGGAGAGTTACGAAACGGTTTTGCTTTCCACACAAAGACCTAGTATACGAGTACCGGTACTGCTTTACGAGCAAATATAAGTGAGAAAGGCCTTTGCTCCGCGGCAAGCTCGATGAAAGTGAATATCGAGTCCGATGCGCAACATGCATTTCTCTATTTATTTTATATGTATATAGAGATTTTTATATATTTCTTTTCTCCATCTCGTTCAATTGACTAATGTTTACCATTCTATAATAACTAGGTGTAAACTAATGTTAATCATCGGTTCGCGTTATTAGCATGATTATCGCGGGATTATTGTAACAACTCAATGCACGACGAATCAGGAAGAAATTACACATGTGGGGAGTCAATCTGAGAGATAATTACACGGAAACGGTCTCAACGGTCACGAGCCGAGGAAATGTTTCTTACAGTGTCGGATTGTCGAGACAACGTTTCTTCTATCGTGTATCTCTTCGCGATTCTATCAAGTGCCAAGGAGATGACCTAGTTCGAAAATGATAGCTTTAATTATTGGCAATATTTTTTGCATTTAATAAAGTATATACAGAAATATATTTTTTAAATATTGAGTATACTTTTCGCGAATTTTTTTAGATAATTCATAATATGAGCGTATATGAAAAGTATTTGAGGCAAAATTTAGGATTTTTCATATATTTTTTTCCATGTACTTTTAAACCGCGCGGGTCAATAGGAACATTTTTTCACTTGTCCTTGCCAAGGTATATACGATGAATTTTCTTCCAATGATAAAAAATTCGCCGCTCTTTCTATTCCCATCTTAATATTTGATGAGAAGTATCGCGTCAGGAGCCAAAATAGTGTACTATGCTGCAAAGGAGGGAAGTGCGCGATTTTCGCCGTGTATATTTTTAATATATTTTTTCGGCACATTTACATCTCTACCACTCGCAACTCTACCAGAAAACTTCCCTACCATATTACAATTCTACCAAAATCTCGACGAGAAATTAAAAAAGCTCTTCCAGAATCAATATAAAATTCTACCGGACTTGAAGTAAAACCAGAATTGAACTAAAAGTATCGGAATTGAAATAATACTCTACCGGAATATGAGGCTTGACGGTAGCCTTGTATTTCGGTAGATTTTATTGAAATTCTGGTAGAGTTTTATTGAAATTCTGGTAGAGTTTTATTGAAATTCTGGTAGACTTTTATTGAAATTCTGGTAGAATTTTATTTCAAGTCCGGTAGAGTTTCATTTTGATTCTGGTAGCATTTTTTTATTTTTTGTTAGTGATTTTGGTAAAGTTGTAAAACGGTAAAGTTATAATATGGTAGAGATGTTTGGGAAGAGATGTTTTCTGGTAGAGTTGTGAATTCCGTGCGCGACGATGGGAAAGATCGTTCACCTGTTCTTACGCGGCTATTTCTAATGTATTTTTTCTCACTGATAAAGAATTCGCCTGTTCTATTCCCGCCTTAACATATGATGAGAAGTATCGCATTAGGAGCTGAAAAATTGTTTTCGGCTGTTGCGATCTCCAACCCTCGGTGCCCGGTAACCCGTTTCCCCAAACCCGCACGAATACGTTTAAAGAATTGAATAACTGGGCACGATTTTCTCTCTAACACGGGCCTTTTAACTCCAAAGTAAATTTTTCGCGGTGTGCTCCACGGCGTCTATAAGGTGCAGAACCTCGGTGCGCTATTATCCGGCAATACGGTAGCGCACGGTAGAACGCCGAGTCGCAATAGCCATACTCGCGGGTGCAATAACTAACGTCCTCGTGGTCGGGCCGTTAACCAGCGGTGATTTTCTAGCGTACTTAAGCAATAATTTATCCAGCACGGAGAACACACGGCAACGCGCGCGTACTCCCTTAATTCATCGAAGTTTTGCAAAACGCAAAACGCATTCAGCTGCAATAGCTCACCTGCGTCCAGCCGATTACTCACTGCAACGCTTTTTATTACATTTAATAGTATGCGTAAACACTTGTGTCGTATAATCGAAAGTACGAGAGAATAAGTGCCGCGAGTTGGCACATACGGTTAGAGGAAAAAAAAACATTTTAAGATTAAAAAAAAATTAAATTTCTCGCACGCCCAGTTGACTGCTCGATTGAGTAAAGATAGTAAAGGATGGATTCCCGCCGGAGCCAACGTGAACGAGTCCTACCACGCACGTGAGACGACACGAGTCCTTATTTCGAGGTGGAATTTAATAGCGCGCGACAGCATCTTTTAATCGCCAGCGAAGTTGAAATTCATTTTTTTTTTTTTTTTTTTTTTTTTTTTTTTTTTTTTTTTTTTTTTTTTTTTTCTTTTTTTTTTTTTTTTTTTTTCCTTTTTCCTTCTTTTTTCTTTTTTTTTTATTTTTTTTTTTTTTTTTTTTAAAATTATTTTTTTAAATTTATGAATAATATTAAGTGGAATATCATCTAAAATTTATCAACAATATTACGTGGAATATTATTTAAAATGTATACATTCATAATGGTATTATTATTGTTATGTATTTGTTGAACCGGGGATCGAATAGAAAAATCGGTAAATTTGGTCCCTCGAAAGGCAAGTTTTAACGATTTCCCATAAATCCGTGGAACGTTCGTAAATTCACCGTTATTCTTTAAGCGGCGACTTTCTGTGTCGACCAATAGCCGACGATTTCGTGGCGCGGGCCCTCGAACGACTATTGCTCCCGTGAATTCGACACCGGTAATACATGTGTAATTTTCCGTGTCGTCGATGAGCCTGTAACCGAACGACCCCGCAAAAGCTACGAGTGTACTTTCGAGAGGACAGAAAAGGAGGACATTTCTCGTTGTCGTTCGCGTGTGCACATTGAATTTCGTAACGTTCTCTCTCCCGCTGCCCCCCCGCGGATTCGATTGCACCGCCGCCGAAGCGTGCACTCTTCGTCGAGTGCGCATGCGCGCAAGGACCAACTCACCGCGCCGCGCAGGCATCGCCTTGATTTCCGCGACCGCGTGAACTTTGCACCAGACGAACATTGTCCGTCGAATCTTCGTTGAATCGACCGTCCCACCTATCGGGTTATTATTTGCCACGCGCAGCCGCCAAGTTCGCACACGATGCGCGTGGCTCCATCGGAATCGTACAATGTCCAATGGATCGATTTTTTTTCTTATACTTAATTTTGATTTTTTAACGATAATCGGCCGAGTTCTTCTGGCGTCAGAACCGAAGCAAGAACTAACGACTCGCATCTTCGGAGCTCTGATCACAGTCCACACATGATGCGCGTGGCTCCATCGGAATCGTACAATGTCCGATGGATCGATATTTTTTTTTCTTATATTTATTTTCGATTTTTTTACAATGATCGCTGCAAGTTCTTCTGGCATCAGAACTGGAGCAAGGACTAATGACTCGCATTCTCGGAGCTCCGATTATAGTCCACACATGATGCGCGTGGCTCCAGCGGAATCGTACAATGTCAGATAGATTGATACTTTTTTTTCATCTTTTTTAATTTCTATTTTTTTTTACGATGATCGCGACAAGTTCTTCTGGCGTCAAAGCCGAAGCAAAAACGAACGACGCGCATTCTCGCAGCTCTCAGAATAATCCACACACGCACGGAGAAAAAAAAATGGTTGGGACAATAAAATGCTATGGCAACAAATATTTTGCTGTGACAACGAATATTTTGCTGTGTCAACAAATATTTTGCTGTGTCAACAAATATTTTGCTGTGTCAACAAATATTTTGCTGTGTCAACAAATATTTTGCTGTGACAACAAATATTTTGCTGTGTCAACAAATATTTTGCTGTGTCAACAAATATTTTGCTGTGGTAACGAATATTTTGCTGTGGCAACAAATATTTTGCTGTATCAGCCAAATATTTTGCTGTGTCAGCCAAATATTTTGCTGTATCAGCCAAATATTTTGCTGTATCAGCCAAATATTTTTGCTGACACAACAATAAATTATTAACGATCTACATTTTGTTAGAAAAACAGAACTACTTTTCTCCGTGCGATGCGCGTCGCTCCAGCGGAATCATACAATAACCGATGGATCGATACTTAAAATTTTTTTTTGTTTCAAATTGATATTTTTTTACGATGATCGCTGACGTTAGAACCGAAGCAAGAACTAACGATTCGCATTCTCGGAGTACTGAATGGATTGGCTGATTATCTAGCGATGCTATTCGAAGCGACTGCGAGCTCCGACCGATTACTGTACTGTTGCACGCGTTCATCAATTTTTTTTATCGCTCTGATCTCCGAGCTACTGACACGAGCCATTACTCAATCACCGATCGATTATATTGAACACCTAGCCAATGCGTCTTCGAAGGCGGGAATAAAAAAATAGCGGTTGTGAGAATTACGCGGAAAGAAAAATTGTTGTTTTCGCTGTCGATGTAGTTCCCAGTGCGTCTGCTGCGTTGCATTTTCTTATTATTCGTAAGATTTTTATTTTCTTTTTTATTCAACGTCGAGTCGCAAAATCCGAAGCGAATCGAATTGGGCGTGAGCGGGCACGTATCGGAAGCGCAATATTAGATTACGACTACACACCGCTATCGGAACGATTGCGTCGGTACGTGAAAATATTCGTTATTACCATCGTAAATCGTTTTATCTGCGCCTCAACGAGCTTGGAATCGTCTCCTCTTTAATCTGGGGATTGCTAATTCGTTATTTGTTATCCTGAGCCGCTAAAGCTACACCGAGGAAAATAATTTATTTGACGGGCGCAAATAAATATTTATGTAAATTATATAAATATTTATTTAAATTATATAAATATTTATTTAAATTATATAAATATTTATTTAAATTATATAAATATTTATTTAAATTATATAAATATTTATTTAATTATATAAATATTTATTTGCAGGGCGAGCTTAAAATAAATGATTTTTTCTGGGCACACCGACTCGGGGTATCGCCGCATTGCAATACGTTTCAATAATGCAAAACCCGGTGCTCAGCCCGTAACGAAACCTGTAATGAATACCGTTTCGAGACCGGTAAACGTACACGGGAAAAAATAGTTTTTCACCAGTTTTCTTTTTCCTCAGCTGTTCGTAGTCTCGAAACAGCAATCATTCCAGTTTTTGTGACCAACCGCGGCATTTTGCGTAAACTCAGCGACCACTCGAAAGAAAAATAATTTTCTTCACCGTAGATAAAATCAAATCTGCAGATACGATTCTCTTTTTCGCTACGAAATTCCGAAAATTGTAGCTTACTGGAAAATTATTTTTCCACGAGAGAAAAAAAAAGAATCTTCCCTAAATCCATAAATTCCTAATTCTATAAATCTCGTTATATTTTATTAAATTTTCTTAAATCTTCTATTAAACAAACTCGTATAATTCGCTTCTTACAGATCGAAGAACCCGTCGACAAGGAGTAGAAGTGGCCGATCGAGCGAAGATCTTCGGAGTAAGAAAATAAAACGTACCTTGCGAAGACGTGACCGAACGTGAAGTAAAAAAAAAAAGAAAAAATCGCAGGCAAGTTCATAGCCGCGATAGCGAAGAGAGTGCACGAGGTGGGTTACGATAACAAAACGAAAGGCAGCCGGGAGAGATAGAGACGCGCACGGAACGCAAGAACGTGTTGCATTACGGCCCGCGCCGCGAGGGCTGAAGGCTTGTCTGCCGCAGCAGGCAAAACTGTTTTAGACGCCGAGGTGTCCAGGATATTCCGAACGCGGAAGGAAACAATGTTGGGAGAAGTGACGTGACGAAAAAAATGCCGCAAACTTCGACAGGTGGATACGCAATAATATCGTCGATGCAAAACCGTTCAACAGCCGCGTAAAAAAATATTCGAGGCCAGAACTGCGGAAAGAGAAGTTTTAAGAAAAAGCGCACAGCTAAACTTTTTTAACAATCTGTGTGTCGATTAAGTGTTAAAAAAAAATCGGGTGGGTGGGCGGTCATCGACTATTCTTCTCGAACAAACCTCGCCAAATCTCGAATTGAATCTCGCGGATAAAATACCACAGGTTGCCATCGGCGATATTTTTTTTCGTGATTTTTCTTTTTTTGTTTTTTTTTTAAATTGATAAGAAACGTAAAATAAAACGTCAAGATGAAGTTCATAACATCGTTGTTCGGCGTGGGATCGCCGAAGAAGATGGGCAGGCAGTACATGAAGGTCGGAAGGAACGCCCTCTTCGGGATCAAGCCCAAGGATCGGGATGGCGAAATGTGCACGGACAAAGTGCCGAAACCTCTGAAAATGCTCATATCGAAGAAGGGAAAACTAAGGCACAGTAAGTTTGCACAAAAAAAAAAAAAAAAATTTTTATTTTATTCCGCTATAAGTGATGTAGAATGTAGTCGCAAAAATAGCTTGGTGCGTAAGGATAAAAACAGATATAGAAAAAAAAAGTGAGGATTAGTAATTACGCATCAATCGAGCCGACCCGCTACAAGGTACTCATGAATAGCTTTCATAAGAGCTCATAAGAAGCGGGGGACAGTACAGATAAATTTTAAAAAATAGACAAATGTGCAATGCATATGTACCTTGCTATTGCAAGCTCGTTACAAATTACGATGGACGAGGCTATGAATCAACAGATTAACGTACAAACACGAGTGTCTCGGAAGTTAAACACAATTTGAATTAATTATCGTACCGGTGATTCGAATCAACAAGAAAATATTGTGCTGTCGCGGCCGTCGGATATTTGCGGCGATCAGCAAAGGAAGGAAGGGGATTGGTCGGTTTTCGCGCTTACCGCGAATTCCCCCATACGGTGAGAGAAGGATCGAGGAAATATGACTATATCGCTTGAGAGAAATTACCAAAGCGCAATAATAAATAAATATCAATGCTTCAAGACAAATTTTCTTGCGGGTTGCCAAAGAATAAAAAAAATTGGTTCAATTCTACTTTCAATTCGTACAATTCTATACCCGATTGGAACGATAACATGTCACCTTGATAGTCTTGCTGGCGTTGTTTCAAAACATATGGAATTGTATGAATTAAAAGTAGAATTGAAACAAACATTTTTTTTTCTTCGGCAGCCGGCAGGCAATTTTTTTTTAGTGCACATAGTAGTAGGTAATTAAGGCGCCACCTATGGCAGGAAGTACCGGATTTATAAGAATTTTTCGTACACTGATAAAAAAATACGGTTGAATCAACTAAGATTCGGGCAGGGACGTTCAACTAAATATTTCGTTGGTACAGCTAAAAAAATTGTTGGTTCACCAATTTGTTGAGTGATTTCACTAAAATATTTTTGAGTCATCAAAATCTTTTATTTGACCAACTAAATATTTATTTGAACGTCCCTGCCCGAATCTTCATTGATTCAACTAAACTTTTTTGTCAGTGTAGATATTGTGGTAAAAATACTTGGAAAATCTGAGACTTTCCGACATAGGTGGCGCCCCAATGCCCCACTATGTGCTATGGTTAAAGAAAACCCTATGGTTTTTTAGATGATCGGTAGTTTTTACTAGATCGTTCTCTTAGTGTACCTTTTTTTTCTACGCCTCATATGCATAACGTAAAGCACGACTAACGGTCCACCGTAAAATTACATCTTGAAAACAATCGAATTTTTCTTTACAGTTTAAATACTTTATTTATTTATTTATTTATTTATTCATATATTTATTTACGGGGAGCAGCCCCTTTACATTAATAAATACACATTTATAGTTCAAGTTTTCTGCATCGTGGCTGAGTGTTAAGTCCGAGCTCAAAACTTGATAAACTACTCTTCAAATTTGGACATAAGATATCTGGAAACGATTACAAAGAAAAAAGCCTCTAATGAGACCGAGTTGGTGAACTTATTTTTTTTTCATTGCCGGAGAAAAATTCCCCTTAGCCTTGACCCAATCTCGCAGGCCTTCGGCCACACGGTGGTCTTCAGGTATCCGGAATCGTTGCGGCGGCTCGGCCCTCGAGAGGAGAAAGATCTCAAGACTCCGCCCGTCTCATGAGAGAGGCCCTGATCAATATTTTTGTTTTTCCAATGACCTTCGGGCTGCTAAGAATTAAAAGGGCGTGGACCACCTGTCTTAAAGTACAGCAGTTACGCTCTTTGGATCCTCGGAAGTCGATCTATAAATACATATATAGCCATTCTCTTCTTCGCCTCCAGTGATGTTTTGCGAAATCCTGTTTTTTTTTTTTTTTTTTTTTAAATCTCATTTCCTTTTTCAGACGATCGTTTTTTGGTGTCAAGGAGAAGAGACAATGAGTTAATTTCGTAGTAGGGAAAGTCGATAAATTTCCCGACGACAACTGTTTGCTCTTTCGCGAGGATGAAGCATCTCTCGAGCGAGTTATTTATTTTATGGGCCGTAAGAATCGCCACTTTTCGCATCTTCTCCGCAGCGTCTGCGCGGCTCGCTCAAGCCTCTTCGAGGGGAGCTCGAGCCGCCGGTTCTATCGTTATGTCACACGGTAACGACCAGCGCATTGGCGGCCGGTTTATCCTTTTATATTACAAAAAAAAATAAAAAAATTGAAGATCATGCCAAATAAAATTTGGAGTGTGACTCTTTAACATAATATCTTGGAGTCTGTGACTCATAGAAAAAAGAAAATAATTCTGCGGCAATTGTTCATTTAATATTCACGCAGCCTTGACAATTCGTCTGGCGGAGAAATTCTCCTCATGGTCGTGTCCTCCAAACCGATTCGATAATAGATACGTCTTGTGATTCATAGTTCAGACATTGCCGTGCATCGTCTTAATGTGCACGTATACAGTTATCTATACATCGAGATTCGTTTAACTCGAAATTTCTCGATTCCGGAAAGAAAAAAGAGAATTGCGTTGACATCCCTCCGGGAACTCGTTTGGCCGCCTTCGAAATTTGTGGTTTTAAAATAGATTCGATATATGTGTGCGTTCGAAGGAGACACTATTTAACGGAGCTGGGAGAACCGGGAGATTCTCGTCTCGTCATTGCCAAACTCATCGCCGGTTTTGTACAGTTAAGTTAAGTGTGGTGTCGTGAACCACCTCGCCCACCTGCACAGAAATATACGCACCGACGTTTCTTGTCCGCAAACGTTCACAATTATTTTCTTGTTAATTTTACAAAAATGTCTGACAATTTTGCGAATATTTTTTGTAACATTAACAACAAAATAATTTTGGACTTTTGTGGGCAAAAAAGGTTTGGTGAATGTACAAATCTTTTTTACTGTGTGCACCTCGTCCAGTTGGTAACCAAAACTGTAAGGCAACGCTACCAATCGGCGGAGCCTCCTGTGCCGATTTGATTTACTGACTTGATTTATTACGAATTTAAATATTATAAATCCAATTTGACACTTGGAATCGTATCTATGAATATTATTTGATGCACAGAAAACATTTTTACAAGGTTTAAGCCGAAATTATTTTCTATTGTTGCATTTTCTTAAAAGAACCGATATGGTGTCCGAAAATTGGTACTATTTGTAGTACCCGACGCAATAATCGGACAGTTCGAAGAAGTTAGGCTAGATGTAATTATTTTTAAAAAAATGACTCGTTTGTTATTTCGTAATAAAATAAAAATTATCTTTTTGTAATTTTTCGGTGTATTTCGGAAACTAGAAACTATCAGCTTGACATTGACTTCTGTTATTTTTACAAAAAATGTATTCTTGGACAATTAATAACTACCTGAATGTGGGGATGTTGTTAACCGTCCGGCCACTGGTACCTTCACCTTACTGAATGCCGTTTCGAGATCGCTGACCGCCGGGGAATAAGAAAATTGTCTCCCTCTATCTACCGATTCCCCCGGGAAAGACAATTGTCTGTTTCCTCGGCGAACTGCGGTCTCAAAACGGCATGCAGTACCGTTTTTGTTACCGGCGACGGTGTTTCACACCTTAAAGCTCAGTCGGTAACAAAAAATAATATTTTTTTAAATGGTGCTGAATATTTCCGGGTAAAAACAAAATGCTCAAGTGAAGCGGATATCAATTCGGCTTCATATAAAAATTTGCTTTTGGTGGTACATTTTTTAATGAATAAAAAAAATGGTTACAGTTTTTATTACCGACCGGGCTGTTTGACCTGCTATTAAACTGTGCTCTCGCGCATGCAGGCCTCGGAATCGTCTATACGTTTAGGTAAGCTCGAACATTTTTACGATTACTTTCACTCTCGACGTGCCACTGCCTCCGGTGATGCTGGAAGACCCTCTCCCGTCTAGCACTCCGTGTCTTTACGATTGCGGTGCGCGTGGCGAACGGCGAGCGGAAAAAAAATCACTCGAAAAAATATAAATTATCTCGTGGACCGGGTAGGGGTAGAGCTATGTGTACCCAGCAATCGAAGCTCGAAGCATTTGTGTAAATCATAATGAACGACAATGGTTTACAGTAATTCAACGTCTTGTTGCAGGTACCGTCGAACGATACTCGTAGTACTCTCGATAGTAGCGGTGGAATTATGCTCTCCGCGCTCGAACGCTTCAATAACAATCATTTTGTACCGACCGTCTTCCGAATCGTCGCGAATCGATTCGAGAGTAAAAAGTTGAGCGGCTCTTTTTTTTTTTGTAAATACACTAAAAATATACTTCATTTATTAAATATATCTACATTTTATTTTTTATATTTTTAAATATATTTATAATATAATTAAAATATATTTGATTAATTAAATATAGTGTCTTAAATGTCTAACGTTCGATCAGTAAAACTCGATAGACGAAAAATCGTAACTTTTTCACACTCACAGAAAATCTATGTTCGATCAGAGTAAACTTGTCGCCTGTGCCTATGCGACCACTTGCTGTGCAAGCGAATTCTAATAAATTCTAACAATTATAATTAATTAATCAATATAGTTTTTAAAAAATAGTTAAATAAAGAAACGTTTTTAAGGCTCGCATTGTGAGATAAAATTTGAAAAATGGTGAAATTTTATTTAACAATTATGGCTCTCGACGTTTATCCTTCGGCATTGAGTCGTTTGCATGGTAATCGGAACGATGGAAAGCATCGGAAACTGCGCGAGGACGTGATCGCAGTCACCTGTGTTATTACCGTCTCTCGATCAAATGCGTGCGAATTCAGAATCGCAGCCGGAGATTTCTCGCGTGCACGAGGGAAAAAAAATTAGAAAAAAAAAATCTCTCTCCCCGTCTCTCTCGTCCGATCGGAGTGTCCGGCCAATCATATCGATATTGACATTCACTCGCCGGCTCGAGCACACAGCGTCCCTCGTAAAGGCGCCTGCCGATGGTGCTAAAGGCCTCTCTCGCGCTGCATCGACTTTTCTGTCGCAACTGGAACTCTAACCCCCCCCCCCCCCTTTCCACCGACCGTCGTCTGCAATTGAACGTGGCCGGTTGGCAAACACGAAAATTCCTCGTCAAGTTGGCCCTGACCACGTATCTCCACCAGTTTCTGTGATGACTGTAATCATGCGTCAGGCTGTCGCTGCTGCGCTCTGCCCTCCGCTTCGACTATTCAACTGGCGCGTAATTCCCACTCCCCGTATAATAATCGACCAAACGGAAAAAAAGTATCTCACAGAATCAATTTAGCTCTCGGTAGGTTTCAGCACAGCTGCACAAAAAAAAAGTTAAATTTTAACGATCAACAAAAATGTGCACTATAAGCTTTATAAAGGTTTACTCAGGGCTACAAGACGGTCCATTTAATGTGCGAATTTGTCGACTGCCTGCTGGCATTCAACGATCAGTAGAGACGAATCAAACAGCAAAACAATCGTTTAAAACAAAAATCGAAAAAAGTTTAAACGTGTGAGCCAAGTAGGGGAATGCAGATGTAATATACATACTAAGTATTATGGACTGAAGGCGATTCAGAAAATAGTGATCATCATATACGAAAATGAAAGTGAAATCTTTCATCTGTAGACATGAATATCTCTCTATAATATACAGAGATTTCGCCACTGCTGACGTGTTCAAAAATCGAGATGACCGGGGTGAAATGAAACACTTTGAGTGGGGTCAAGTTAAACACTTTGAGCGGCGGTCTAATAAAAAACTTTGAGTTGGGTCAGATTAAAAACACTGGCCGGGGTCAAATAAAACAGGGGAGTCAAATATTCCAAGTCCCCTTGGGTGGCCCCTCAGCCTGAAATATTATCCTGGGGGGTAGAGGAGGGAGGACTGATGTGTCACTGAAATTTCGTTTACCAATTAATTTATGGAAAATTCTATGGCCATTCGGGCACCTCGTCCTGGTCCTGATTATTCCCCTCTTTTAAGTAAGTATCGGAGACGCTCAAAGGGAGCGCGCGAAGTGCGCGACCGACCGGAAGCCCCAGTAATATATATTGTAACATAACATGTTACAATATATATTGTATACGTATGTATTGCATATACATACACATATAAGTATTTACCAACGGCTAAGGATCGAAAGGGCGTATCTCCCAGGATACAGCGTGTTAATTGCGCCCTTTTGATTCTCAACCATCGATATACGCGCATATGTATGTCGTACATATACATATAGGCGTTTCAAAGGCCAAACTTATGGAACCGGTTCACCGTGAGTATAACTGTTAAAATCAGCTAACGTGGGTATCCCGAGGCGGAATGTCGACCAGGATGCACCGCGTTGCAACTGATGCGTCCTTTCGTTGAGCGCGGGAAAATAGGGACAGACAAAAATTGTCCACTTTTTCATGGCGGAGAGAGGGAAGGAGGGGGAGGGATAAAGGACGAGGTAACACGTCGGTACTTATCGTGTTCGCCTATACGAGTACGTTCGCACGAGACGGAGGAAGTTTGAATGTCAGTCAGTAGGGTAAAGCGACACGAGAATCGTTATACAACCGAAGAGGATCGTATGGATTCCCCCTGGGCCGCACCGGTAAATGCTGTGCGCTAGGTGCACCGCCGCAACGTGGCGAGGGTCTGTTGAGACGAGACATCGCAAAAAGGAAAATCACGAGAGGATGCTACATCGAACGAGGATCCTGTTCTATAAAACGGGCCGGCCTCCTCGCGAGGGAGATATGAATTTACGCATCGAAAGGGAGACCGAGAGAACGAACGGATCACCGACCGGCAGCGGCGGACAATAGGCGACTTGTAATGAGAAAATTACAACCGAGACGCGCGCCAAGCGGAGACAGGAATCATTTCATTAGAATTATTATTTTTTTACATTTTTTTATATTTTGACACATTTATATCTCTACCACTGACTACTGTACCAGAAAATATCTCCCCCCAAACATCTCTGCCAGGTAGTAAAAAAAGGTCTACCAGAATCAAAATAAAACTCTGCCCGACTGGAAATAAAACTCTACCGGAATTGAAATAAAACTACCGGAATACAAGGCTACCGTCTAGCGTCGTATTCCGGTAGAGTTTTATTTCAATTCCGGTACAGTTTTAGTTCAATTCCGGTAGAGTTTTATTTCAATTCCGTTAGAGTTTTAGTTTAATTCCGATAGAGTTTTATTTCAATTCCGGTAGAGTTTTATTTCAATTCCGGTAAAGTTTTATTTCAATTCCGGTAGAGTTTTAGTTCAATTCCGGTAGAGATTTATTTCAAGTCCGGTAGAATTTTATTTTGATTCTGGTAGGTTTTTACTTCCTAGTAGAGATTTTGGTAGAGTTGTGAGTGGTGGAGATGTAAATGTGCCAATATTTTAATGCTAACACATTTTTTGGCGAATCGAAGAAATTCATTTCAGCTGCGACTGCTTTGGTTTATTATCATTGGACTCTCGGCTCGAATTTTCCGGAAACGGAACTCTTCCGCTTGAAATGAATTTTCTACATAAAAAAAATTACTCAAAATGATTATTCTGACTGCCGCAGATTATTATTTTATGACTGCCGCATTGACTTATTCTCGAAGTATTCTCTCGGCTGCATCGGCTGCAAAAAAAAAAAAAAAATTGGAAAAAATGTATCGTCTATTAAAGCAGCGCGTTTAAAAAATTAATGGGGGGGGGGGGGGGGGAGCTCGCCTGGGTAGAAAGTTTCTGAAAGACGTCGTCCTTGATACTACTTTTCTTCGGTACCCACGTCGCTGAAACTGCTCCAAAAAAAGACCGGCAATTAATTTCACGTTGCGTTACAAAGTGCGTGATATAATAAGGACTATTCGCATGCTCCGAATGGTCGTCGTCCATCATTTGTGATACTAGCGGGCAGTCGGGAGTTAAAAAAGTGTTGAATATGGAGCACGCCGATCACCCCATAAATGAGCGATAAATGAACCGGGCCATATTCACCCCTTTCACCCCAATTGTCCGCAAAATTATTTTCCATCAATTTTTTTTCATCAACTTCGTCAGTGATTTTTTTTTCTATTCCACTGTCTCTTCCTACGACCTAATGCGAGCCCAGTTACTCGGGAAGTAATTATCCCTCGCCGTGTCGAGAGATATCGGAACAGGCTAGGAATCCGCCGGTGAAGAAACGCTCAATGTCCCCGAACGATCCTTCCCGAGACACGAGCAATCGAGTCTCGGGTAAAAGCGTTACGTGTAGGAAAATAACGAATTGATTCAGCCTCGGTAGCCATCGTAGCCCCGATTTATCGCAACCGGTTATAATACACGCCGTTGAAAAATCGCGCACGCACCATTCGACCGAGTACTTCGTAATCTCAGTGCCTCACTGCCTGCCGCGATAATAGAGAATCTGTCCAGTGTATTTTTAACACTCCACTCACAAATAAATAAATAAATAAATAAATAAATAAATAAATAAATAAATAAATAAATAAATAAATAAATAAATAAATAAATAAATAAATAAATAAATAAATAAATAAAAGAGAAGCTGAAGCTCGTCCCAATGGCCTCAATTGCTCCTGGGATAAATGAACGAGAGGTTGTTGGTCTCGTGCCGATGACGGACAATACGCGCCAGAAGATGAGGAGTAACGCTCGATACTCATATGCCATTAACGCCCCACGCAGTTGGATCAAAGGCCAAGTATCGTCGAACGGGGCCGTGGACTACTTAGCGTGAACTTACATTCGCGATTACATATGTATACGCTATCCTGAGGACTAAACGTAGGAACTTGCCTCACGAAAAGGTGGACGAGGCATATTACCGGTCATAGGCTCAACAGACGGTCGACTCTCGTAATCGGCAGTGTGCCGTTTTCCTGACATTGCGACCCGCTTCCACAGGCATCCACGGACTATCATAATATTATACGAAGATATTACTCACGAGCTCGGATCATCGTCGTGCCGTGTGCAGGACGAGAAGCCAAGAGCTAATGGCAGAAATAACTGTCTGCAGTCCTTCGTCGCAAATGACCCCGAAGAACGTGTGGCTCAATTGGCACTTTCCTGTGAGTTTTTGTAATTTCGCGAATTCGCAGTACTCGCTGATGGAAACGGAGACGGGGAAGTAACGAAAAGTGAAAGAAAAAAAAACTCCCCGAATACGCGGTACGCGATTATTGAGACGTAATGAGGTGACTCGGTCGGTAACAAAAACTGTAATGAAAAATTGCATTGGCAGAGAATTAAAATTAATTCTCTGCCACCGTTGTTTTTAGGGATAAAAGACGAGAACCTCGTCCTCCGCGGAGTGACTCTGCAGAGTATGCTCTTCTCTTTTATACCCAAGATTAACCGGGTCCGAACATTTTTCGATCGGAAGGAACTCAATACCCAAATTTGAGAAAGGAATAAAAGAGAATTACAAACACTTCCCGATCGGATAAAATTCTGAAAAAATCAAGCATATGGAAGGTGCTGAAAAAATTGTTTGTGCATAATAATCATTCCAAAATGTTATTAACAAATTACCGAAATAAAAAATTATGCAACAAATTACCCGGGCACCTAGTTTTTTTTTCTCATAAAAATGATTTGTTACTTTTTTTGAATACGTATGAAATTTTTCAGAATTTTATGTAATGTTTCAATTTTAAACATTACATAAAATTCTGAAAAAAATGCATACGTATTCATAAAAATTGAAAAATCATTTTCATAACAAAAAAAAATTAGTTGCCCAATTTTGATTTTCCAGTAATTTCTTGATAACATTTTGGAATTATTCGATTGTATTGCAAAAAACAATATTTTCAGCACCTTCCATATGCTTCATTTTTCGGATTTTATTCCGATCGTCAAGCGTTGGTTATTCTCCCCTATTCCTAATTCTAATTCTCTCTCATTCCTCTCACAAACTTAGGCAGCATCAGACATTCCGAAAGGACCACCTTAAGGCGGGACTGAAGATCAACGTAACCTCAAAGTATTTAGAATCCATTTTTCTCCGAAACAGTTTTACAAAATAAAAAAATAATTGTTTCGAATAAAAAAGGCTTCAAAATGCTGACTCCGTCTTTCACACACTCATACGTGTTTAACCTTCCCTCAATGCTATCGTCACTATTCGATCGCAGCTTGTGAACGATAAAATCTAATGCGATCGCTGCCGCGTGATTGCCTCTACAAAAACTCGAGCTTGAAAAACAAGAAAATTGGTACTTGTCCATTTCCGAGAAGCCATGCAATGAGAGGCCGAGGCTCGGTGGCAACGATACTTGATCGTGGGAAACAGAAGTAAAGCCCCTGAAATAGAAAAATGATATTGGCCTTGGAAGAGAAGAGCAATGGCACTCCGGCAATAGGACAACGACTTCGGGAACAAACGGACCGTCGGTCAGAAGACTCCGACGGTGCAAAAGAAGAAGACGAAGAGTTTTGCCCTTGGGGTTCCGTACCACCGACCGAAACCGGTTTCGGGGAAAAACGAAGGCGGCGAGGGAAAAAGAAAGCGTGCATGCCGAATATGCTGCACTCGTTTTTTCTTCTGCGGTGTAGACGCCGATTTTTTTGTGGTGATTCAGCACAGTGGTCGTTGGCACAACGCCCTTGGGATTTTTTTTGTTTCTATTTTGTTTTTAGCCATTTTGGCGCCCTGACAGAAAAACCCAAGCCCGAGGTCATCCGAACTTTGAGCCGATCGAGTAACACACATAAGGTCATCAAACCGCAAAATTCCACTGGAGAACAAAGACGAGATAGTCGGAGGGAGCTCGTGATCTCCGACAACCACCTAATTCAGGTGCAAATGAAGGCAACGCAGTTCTGGGTTTTCCCAGAACTTTTTATCACTGAATCCTCTGCAGAAGAATAAATTCGCTTCTATAAGTAACTGCTCAGCCCCGCCAGCTGCAATTTTGTCTCATCTTTGTTACCCTCCGAATACAGGCAACTACAATGTAAAATATAAGTTTCTACTTTTTACAACTTGTTGTCCACAATTCTGTATCCGTTAATTTTCCAATCGCACCATCCGGCTCCAGTTTTAGAAACAAAAGTACAAATTAAAATTGCTAATGTCACGGGAAATAGAAGGACATGTTTGTATATTAAGAATTTGTACGTAACTTTATATTCGGATTTAACGAATTTATTACTTGAGATTATCTCGAGATTTTTAATGCAATTTAGAGTTGAAAGTAAAATTCCCAATTAAAATACACAATTAGATCTCCGATAACCACCTAATTCAGGTGCAAATGAAGGCAACGCAGTTCTGGGTTTTCCCAGAACTTTTTACCACTGAATCGTCCACCGGAGGATAAATTCGCTTCTATAACTAACTGCTCAACCCTGCCAGCTGCACTTTTGTCCCATCTTTGTTACCCTCCCGATATAGGCGGCTGCGATATATAAAAAATAAGTTTCTACTTTTTACAACAACTTATTGTCCACAATTCTCTATTCGTAAATTTTCCAATCGCACCATCCGGCTCCAGTTTTAGAAACAAAAGTACAACTTAAAATTGCTAATGTCACGGGAAATAAAAGGACATATTTGTATATAAAAAATGTATACGGAACTTCATATTCGGATTTAACGAAATTATTACTTGAGATTGTCTCGAGATTTTTAATGCAATTTAGAGTTTAAAGTAAAATTCATAATTACCTTTAATTTTACCCTCGACACGATCTCGAGCAGAATGTTAATGATTAATTAACTTTTAATCGCCCCGCGGGGCTTTAAAATGGCAATTGCCGTTGGTGTCGGAAGAGTCGAAAGAATAAATAAAACAAAAATGGTATCCCTGATTGCGGGTCCCAAGGGATAATGTGCCCGGTGCCGTTATAGTGAGTTATCGCGAACGGCTCGGTGAACAAGACGGTGTAAGTCTCTTCATCTTCTCTTCTTCGAGCATTGCCACCGCGGGATCCTTTATTCTCGCGGTGCCGTACCGACCACGAGAGAGTTGTAAACGTTGAACGGTTCTCTCGTCACCGCACTTTACGATTACTACTGAATACCCTCGAGACTATCATCAGTCTCTTTAGCAATATTTGCCAGCTATTAGTTAATGGAAGTCGAAGTAAACGAGACGATCCGCGGAGCGAAACGGAATTCTCATTCCGTTACGATTGAGGACGAGTTCAGAGCGCGCTGCTTTTTCGGTGCCTTCGAGCCTGCAATTATTCCTCATTGTCGAGGTAAAAACGACATTTTATTTTTGTTTTTTATTTTTTCAACGAGGCTGCAATTGTCTGTCGGTGTCGAGGGAAAAACGACATTTTATTTTTATTTTTTGTCTTTCCAACGAGGCTGCAATTATTGTACGTCGGTGACGAGGGAAAAACGACATTTTTATTTTATTTTTGTTTTTCCGGCTAGTCTGCGGTGAGACAGACCATCGGCGCCACATGCGCTGCGCCGAGCATGTTTTTAGGGCTCATTGAAGCCTGATGGAGAAAAACGCGAACGGTCCACTTGACGCGATGCACAGTGCAGAGACTAACGAGAGATTATTTGCCAACCGTGCACATGCCGGAGCTCTCGCGAGGCTCATACGGGAAAGGAGAGATCGTCGAGAGTTTATGCAACAGGTGGCTACTGGCTTGCTCGTTGCCGATGATCGGGTGTCACTTTGATTCTTAAATGGTAGTCGACCGATGATTCGATTAATAGGCGGGGGTGCATTGAGATGGCACGCTTCGTTTTTTTTAAGGAGGGCGTCTCGCTGCGCGCTGACTTCGCATACGTTCGACAACAATAAGAAAAAATTGCAAGTACTTCTTGATGGTGTAAAAATCATTGAGTTTACACGGCAAAGTGCGGCGTTCGCATTTTTTTACATAATCTTTGATACTTCGTCCACTCAAAGCTAGTTTTTCAAAGCTCTAAGTTGGCTTGATCGTAGCAAATTAGTGATATTTTGTCCCCGAACCGACAGACTCCAATGTTAGAACATAGGACGATAGGGTGAACGTAGTCAACTTCTAAATGGTATTACAAAAAAACTATTCGGTCAAAATTGCCCAGACTTCGGGAATAGATGAGTAGAGTGTTCATGCAGAACATATAAAAAAATTGCAACCTTAACTTGAATTTCTTTTTTTTATTTGTTATTATTTAACTCAAATGTTAGAACTTAGGATGATAGGGTCAAAGTAGTCAATTTCTAAATGGTATTACAAAAAAACTATTCGGTCAAAATTGCTCAGACTTCGGGAATAGATGCGCAGAGTGTTCATGTAGAACATATTAAAAAATTGCGACCTTAACTTGAATTTCTTTTTTTTATTTGTCATTTGAGTTGAATTTCGTCTGATAGTCAATCCTCCTTAGAGAGACTACAAATCCGCACCTCGGCTCGAGAAAGTTTACGACGAAGGTGTTCGAGTCGCGCGGCTCTCGTACGCGCAGCGATATGAATATGCGAAAATGTTCAGTCAACGATCCATAGATCCTCCGAGTTCATCGTTCAGCCATTACATACGAGAGTTTGAACAGCCCGAGCCGACGCTCGGCTCGAGTCGTACGATAATTCCTTACAACCTGCCGATAGACACGAACGTGCAGACTGCAGACCCGGCGTTCGAAACGTCTCGCATGCTCGGCTTTCTCGCGACTGTTACGTTTTCCAATCGACGCTAGGTTTCCAGTCGCGGACTTTCATCGGGCTTTCAACTGTTACGCGCGGTCCAGCGGTAGGAAACTGCATAATTATAGAATTGGCTCTAAAGACTCTCGGCTGTGCACGAGCTTAGATGCGAATGCTCAATTTCACATGCTCACTCTGAAACCATTCCACGATGCCGCTCACACTCTTTCCCATAAGGAACCGCATCTCGCGGATATTGTTAAAATTCGGCCGCAAAGTGCGATTTCACACGAAGTTTTTATTTTTTTTTTAATTATTGTCATTTGAATACAATTCTAAAGACTCTCGACTCTGCACGAGTTTAGCTCCGAATTCCCAATTTCATAGGCTGAGTCTGAAACCATTTTACAACGCCGTTCACACTTTTTACCATAAGGAGTTGCGCAGTAAAAAATAATTTCGTAAAACCGGAACACGAAGTTTCGTAAAAATAGTTTTGTTCAATAAGTGACAAACTCGTTTGTTAAGGCTTGAATATACAAACCTGTCCTTTTAGTTCCCGTGTCATTAACAATTTTAGTTTGTACCTTTGTTTGTAAAACTAGAACCGGATGGTCGGATTGGAAAATTAACAAATAAAAAATTATGGACGTTTGCGGACAATAAATTATAAAAAGTAAAAACTTTTTTTACTGTGCACTTCGGCCGCGAAGTGCGCATGTTTTCGCACCGACTTTTTCTTTTTTATTATTTTTGATTAATATCAGCTGAATAAATGTCTAAAGACTCTCGACTCTGCACGAGCTTAGCTCCGGTTTCTCAATTTCATAGACACTCTCTGAAACCATTCCGCAAGGCCGCTCACCCTTTTCCCCCCAAGGAGTTCCTTGTATCCGGCGGAAATCATGTATACTTCAGCCGCGAAGTACGCATTGCTTTCGCACGGGTTTTTTCTTGTTAGATTTTTTTTTAAATAATTATCACCTCAATAAAACTCTAAGGACTGTCGACTCTACACGAGGGTAGCTCTAAGTCCACATTTTCATACGCTCACTCTCCAATCATCATATTTACCGCTCTTATTTTTGCCTCAAGGATTTCTCATCGAGTCGCGGAAATCGATAAAACTTCGGACTGAAATTACAGATAGTTTTTCACTTTGTTTTTAATTTTATAAAAAAAAAAAATTATTGCCTGAATAAAACTCCAAAAAATCCAGAAAAAGACCAGCTTCAGCCTTGCAATTTCATATGTTTACTTCATATGAAACCATTCTATAATGCCGTTCGTACTTTTTCCCACGCAAGGATTTTCTTACAGCTCGCGGAAATCATTAAATCTTCGGCTTCAAAGTACAGATGCTCTCGCACGTCGATTCTCTTGTTGTTTTTATTTATTTTTTTTTTTGTCGGCGCTGTAGAATTCCCTTGAGACAAACAACCACGCTTCGAACCTGCCGATGGACCATTGGACCGTCAGCTGGTGCGCTCTCACTTCCTCGTTTCGCAACTATGAATGCTCACACCGCGAGCGATAAAATAATAATGTTGTATTAGTTTCGGAGCTTGTTTCGTTACATCGGCGTACCGACACGTGTCTCGCTGTCCTTGGGACATTTTACAGAGGCGTAATCGTTCGAGCTCGGGAAAGGTCGTTTCCACATTTCGGTGGGTTTCGCAATAATTACACTCGGTTGCAGCTCCGTGTCATTATCATCGGCGCGACATTGCTCGACAACGACTTGGAACTAAACTTACCCGAATTGAATTTCGCCCCGTTCGGATTTCGGATCTTCCCAGATCGCCACCAAGCTTGCTACCAAGCTTTGCTGTTTGCTTGCCAGCAATATCGCAAGCAATACACTGTAAATAAAAATCGTATAAAATTTAATATAACGGGCTTGAAGTTTTAATGCAAAAACTGTATATTAAATTTCATGTACAATTGTGATGAAAAATCAATTTTTTCAACGACAAAAAATACTTACCTATTGAGAATACTTTATTGTTAATAATTTTCCTTCATTTTACTACGAAAGTTCTTTAATTTTTATAATTTACTTTAATTTCAATGAAAAAAAAAGATGTACATTAAATTCAATGTAGGAAGTATTGTTTTAATAAAATATGATACACAAATGGACTTGCACTAACTATCCTTGAAATCGAATTTTTGTGAGAATCGATGGAGGTACCTAAATTTGATAAGAAATCGAATTTTTCAAAATTTCACCCAAAATAACCATGACTCAAACAAAGAAATCTTCGTAAGGTAAACGGCCCAGTGTCCGCCATCTTCAATTGTTAAAGGGAATATTTTATTGAAAATATACGTATCGCGGCATTAAACAAGAGTAAACCGCTCTTCAACATATCGTCAATTTCGTTTCTGTTTAACGTACACTGTATTTATTATTAGTATAAATTGCGATTAATGGCGGTAACTGGGACAGCGGCGGAAACTGGGCCGTTTACCTTAGAGAGACGCAAAACACCAGCAAGCATTGCTGAAAACTTGCTGAAAATATGCTAAGAATTTTCGGCATTGAATGCCGAAAAAAACATAGACAAATGTGGACGCACATGCCGAAATTTTGCCGCCATCCGTTTGTTAGCAAAATGTTATCTGAGTCTTTGCCGACAACATCTCGACGGTGATTTTTCTGTCGCTACAGGGGCGTTCGCCGCGACCTTCACAGCGGGGTTCGTTGACCCTGGTGCGCCGCGGGTACTTCGGGTTTTTCGACGCCCCGCAATAAGATCTCTCGCGGCCCCGCGAACCACTTCACCTCATATACCTGAACCTCGAGCGCCAGTTCTATCCATATCTCGAAGTATTAACTCGGCGGGTCCGAGGTCGATACCATATATAGGAACGTACGATTGGGTGATGGAGTCCATCTTGCGAGATTTAATTGGCCGACGAAAACCTTCGGCCTTTATCTTCTTAAAAGTCAATCGATGCAGCTTAATGGACTTTTTTGCCCGTTTACAGGTTTTTATCGTCGATAATATCGACCGCAAGAGTACCGAAATGGCGTAACACCGTTCGCCATCTAAAGCCAAGTGATTCAGACCCTTATGTTACTTTGGAGTCGAATATTAATGTTCTATTATTTTCTTTTTGTCGATTAATTAGAGGTAAAACCTGAATAACATTTTTTTAGCGTTACACAGGCCCTGATCAGACCTCGACCTTGATGTAACGCTCTAAAATGTCTACAATTTTTTAAATCAATTAATCGGACATAAAACGTGGTAAAACAATTACCACGCCTAGCAAGGCCTAGCAAGGCGCTCGTCAGACCCCGACCAAGCCTCGATGTAACGCTCAAAACAAACAAAAATTTAATCGATTAATGAGACATAAAACGTGGTAAGACAATTATCACGCCTAATAAGGCCTGGCAAGGCCCTGGTCAGAACCCGACCAAGCCTCGATGTAACGCCCCAAAATTTCTAAAAAATTTTAATCAATTAATCAGATATAAAACGTGGTAAAACAATTACCACGCCTAGTAAGGCCTGGCAAGATCCTGGTCAGACCCCGACCATGCCTCGATGTAACGCTCCAAAATGTTTAAAAAATGTAACCAATTAATCAGACATAAAACGTGGTAAGACAATTACCACGACTAGTAAGGCCTGGCAAGGCTCTGGTCCGACCCCGGTGTAACGCTTAAAAATTTCCACTAGGCAATACATTTCCATACTTCACGCTGCAACTTTCGTTATCTCGGTTTCCCCTTATAAATTTACCACAACAATTTTTGACGAAGGTAATACGTAATAGCTCCTTCTTCAACAGATTCCCAGCTTATCCGTCTCGCAGGACAAATTCCAGGCGTACGTTGTTTCAGGATCCTGCGGGATTCCAATCTCACGCCGTTGATAAGGCACGGAGTAACGCGGGCTGTGATCGTCCAGAATGCGGATGATTACTTCCTGGCGGCGTAGGCCACGAATCTCGCTGTGAATCGTTCCTGCGGATTATCCGAACCGTGCTATCACGACTACAGTAGAATATTCTCTCCGCGAACGTGACGTTCGTGATATTATGATTATTACTCTCGCCTAGGAACGGAGGCGGAGAAGAGGAAGGTGATTCGTCCATCGACGACCATCCGGTGTAGCGGTACTTCCCGCTATCAGAATCGTGTACTGGGAAACTCTTGCCTTGACCGTTAAGAGCCAATGACGAGATGCTTCGATCCATAGACTGGTAGATGAATATATTTTTTTTAATCCCAAAAAAAAGAGTCGCGTTTCCCGGAAAGAAGAAAAAGTAGGAAAACTCGTTATCGACTTGTCGGAGCTTCTGACAAGTCGTCGAAAAAAAACGACTTTGGCGTCAGAAAAAAAATTATCTAGCTCTATCTTCACTTGCCCAGACAGCCAAGCGTAGCACCGGCAAACAAGGGCAATTGCTTGTCAGGAAACTTTTGCTGTTTGTTTGCCAGCAATATTGCAACTATAGTTTCTACACTGAATAAAATTTGCTTGCGGGCTGCCAAAGAAAAAAATTGTTATTCCGATTCTACTTTCAATTCTTACAATTCCATATGATATTGAAACAACGACGGCAAGATTAGGTGACGTGTTATCGTTTCAATCCCGTATGGAATTGTTAGAATTAAAAGTATAATTGAAATAATAATTTTTTTCTTTGGCAGCCTGCAATCAAATTTTACTTGAGTCAATGATATTTTGTTGTCAGTGTAGCACGAGATTGCAGCATATTCGTAGCTAAAATCCAACAACGGTTGCTGTAAGCTGTTTTTTTATTCTTAAGAGCCGTGAAAGAGATCAAAATTCCGGATGGTACATTTGTGTATCGTATAAAACATGATACACAAATGGACTAGCACTAACGATACTTGGAATTTAATTTTTGTGAGAATCGATAGAGGCACTTAGATTTGATAAATTTAAGTTTAAATTTTTTTTAAGTTGCACCTAAAATAACTGTAACTCTTGAAAATTAAACTTCTTAGTGAAACGCAAGGCACCAGCAAGCCTTGCCGACAACTTGCCGACAATAAGCTCCTAAAAATTTTCGGCATTGAACGCTGACCAAAATATAGACTAATACGGACGCACATACCGCAATTTTGCTGCCTATTTGCTGGCGGGTTGTTGGTAAAATGCTACCTGGGTGGAATATCAATCGACGGAAGAAAAAAAAAAGATAAACTATGTTTCTGATCATAGCGGTATCTTGCGTGATCAGGCTTGTCTGCAGATAAACTCTTAACTTGACCGTAAAGACCCAACGACGATATACTTCGATCCACCGACTAATAGATTAATATATTTTTTAAAAATTCAAAAAAAAAGAGTCGAGTTTCCCGAAAAGGAAAGTAGGACACCTCGTTATCGACTTATCGGAAGTTCCGACAAGTCGTCGAAAAAAAATGGGTCGGTCTTTGGCGTCAGGGAAAAAATAAGCTAACTCCATCTTCACTTGCAATATCAATCGACGTAAGAAAAGCAATAAACTGTGTCTCTGATTATATCGGTACCTTGCGCGATCGGCCTTGTGTACAGAGAAAATGTTACTAATTACGTAAACACCCGATGACGAGATACGTCGATCCATACATTAATAAATTTAACATACTATTTTGTAAAAAAAAAAAAATCCCCAGAAAAAAGGCTCAAGTTTTCCCGGAACGAAGAAAACGTAGAAAACCGCGTAATCGACTCGTCGGAGCGTCTGTCAAGTCGTCGAAAAAAAATGTGCCGTTCGGACGAAAGTATATCTGAGTTGCGTCAGAGAAAAAAAAGCTACCTCGTTAAGCATCTTCACTCGGAATATCAATCGACGGGAGAAAAAAAAACAATAAATGTCTCCGATTATTCTCCGTAGGCAGTTTCGTTGCGCGATCGATTGCCAGTCCGCAAGAACAGTGAACTCTGACACCGCGACGGTAACAAAATATGGGAAAAGAACGAGACTGTCGTGCCCGCACTGCTGGGGTGTCGCGTCACGTATCCGTCACGGTATCGCGCATAATCAAGGTTTATTACAAACTTACATACGCGAAAAAAAGAGTGAAAAAACAGTATTACGATACTCGCTCGAGTAGCAATTGCGACACGCGCTCTCGACCTCAAGGCACTCGTTTCATTATTTCTCTCGTCTTTTTTTTTTTTTTTTTTTTCTTTCTTTTTTTTTTTTTTTTTTTTTCATTATATTTGGCATTGAAAAAAAAAAATGTATATGTACTATAATTGTGTATCTTTTTTTTTACAGGTAGATTGGCGGCGATACTGTTCGGCTTGCTGGCACTGGCGATCGGTATCATCCTAAGCAGTATACCGTGGGTCGATTACGTTATTCTAAGGGTAAGTTTAATTTCTTTTTTTTTGATCCCAGTTATTGCCTCATATCCGGTGCCGCTGTTATGATTGCCGACTCCGATACTTCCTATCTAATCCACACTCCACAAAATTACAACTCTTACCGGAGCAAAATAATCCTCAATTAGTTTTCACTTTCCCGGATACTTTCACACGCGTTATTTGCTCCCGTTTCCCGCCTGACTCACGCGCACGCATATTCCTTCGAGACATTATAAAATCAATGACGCGGATAATGCCCGATGTATACATTTTTTTATTTCTTTTTATATGCGAATTTTTTTATTTGAATTTTTTTTATATTAATTTTTTTATTATTTAATTATTTTCTCTCATTGCAGCAATTACGATTATGGAACGGCTCGTTGTCGTTCCAGTACTGGCAGAAGCCGGGTGTCGTCAGGCTCACCAAAGTTTATATATTCAACGTAACCAACACGGAGAACTTCCTCAATTATCACGAGAAACCGAAATTACAAGAAGTCGGTCCTTTCATTTACCGGTAAGAGATTTTGCTTTTATTTATTTATCTTCCTTCATTTTTTTTTTTTTTTTTTGGTCTTCCATTCGACCGCTTCTTTGTCGAAGCGTTCGGGGCGTGAATTTAGTACGATGTCTCGTTACTTAACTCGTTTGTAACGAGAGTTTGCACAGTACGTGATGTGATTGCGCATAAGTATATAGCAGGATGACTCGGTAGGTGACTTTTTACATCACCCATCCTGTGTGTGTCTCTCCAGCCACCTCGCGATCCATTACGCCTAGGTTAAACGCTGTCTCCGTAACTAATATACCGTGCGGAGAAATTATTAAGCGACGAGACAGTGCACAGCGCCCATACGTGTCCGCCTCACTTTACGTAATTCTTTTCTCGGGAGAAACGCACTGCCGAGGTAATCCTCTCGGGTCTGTATTAATCAGATGGCATGCGGTATGGGTTGAGTCTTGTGCAAAAATTTGACGGGAAGGTCGTAGAAAATATATTCCATTCTGTGGGCAAAATTTTGTTATGGTTTTATTTATTGAATATCTAAACGTTTTATTTACTGAATATCTAAACGTTTTATTTATTGAATATCTAAACATTTTATTTATTGAATATCTAAACATTTTATTTATTGAATATCTGAACGTTTTATTTATTGAATTGAGCTCATGCAATGGATTTTATTCCATTCTGTGGGCAACATTGTTTATTCATTGAATTTGAGCTTATGAAGTGGAATTTGTTCAATTCAGCGGACATTTTTTTCTAATCGTTGTATTTTAACGCGCAAAATAGAATTTGCGATACAAGTGCGGTAAAGCGAACATTATACGCACGCTGTGAAGTGAGTCGCACGAGTACCACAGGAGCACGACCCAACGGCTAGAGACTTACTTCACAATCCGCGTATGATGTTCGCTGCATCGCATTAGTATCGCATAATATTTTCTGTAACGAGTATCGGAGAAATGCTACTCCGTGCATGCTAATTGTTGTGCTGTATAGCCAGCGTGCGTCAAGTACGAGAAGCGTGCGTAAAGTGCGAGAAGCGTGCGTAAAGTACGAGAAGCGTGCGTAAAGTGCGAGAAGCGTGCGTAAAGTACGAGAAGCGTGCGTAAAGTACGAGAAGCGTGCGTAAAGTACGAGAAGCGTGCGTAAATAAAGTGCGAGAAGTGTGCGTAAAGTACGAGAAGCGTGCGTAAAGTACGAGAAGCGTGCGCAAAATAAAAAAGTCTTATGTGCGCATGCGCCGGGTATTTGCAGTAGACTTGACTGTAAAGCGCCACCCACGCCACACTTGGTAGGCACGAAAAGTAGCACTTTTCATGCATGACGTACATAAATTACTATCGTTCAATTTTGTGGCCAACATTTTCTAATCATTGACTTTTAGCTCATGCAATAGAAGTTATTCAATTCTGTAGGCAAAACTTTTCTAACAGTTCAATTTTACCAGAAGCAATGGAATTTATGTCGATTCCAATTCCCAATTGAAATGTTCTGTAAACAAATTTTTCTTCGCCAGTTGCGTACGACGGAAAAATGAAAAAACGAAAGAAAAACGTAATGTCACGGTCGCGAGTACACGGTCGTCCGGAGGGGAAAAAGCCGCGTACGCATATTCGAGCGTGATCACAAACGATTGTTTATCGTTCCGTCATCGCCGACGACGGATTTCCGGCATGGAAAAGTGTAAGGAAAAAATGACAACAAAAAAAAAAGAAAAATGTCTAGGAAATTCCCGTCAGCGCTGACGACAGTAGTGCTATAACTTCCGGAGCGAGTGGGATTCGCGCAGTCGGCAAAGATCGTCGAGTCCACTCTAATTACTGGCATTCCGTGGCTCGGAGCAAGTTTTTTTTATACCTATATCGTATATTTATCCCGAGCCCGCCGGGCGCCTCCGCTCTTCGGTCGAAGAGAACAGCCTATGTGAGACTTTCTGATGTAACTCGAGCTAAGAGTCCGATGCGTGCACTCCCCGAGAGATCCGACACAAGAAAGTCCGGGCGACGTCCGACCGTCCGTACGTGCGCAATCGCACCCGGAAACGCTACTCTACCCTCTCGAGATCTTTTCATGTTTGATAATCGCGCGCCGAGCACCCATTGAACTCTGGCCCGAGTCTCGAGACGGATGTTATCGCCATTGTACCAAATATGACGAAATAAAAAAATATTTAAAAACTTATTCATAGTGTTCTCGGAGGAGAAAAAACACTCGAGGGAGCTAACGAGGCACGTGTTGTACTCTTAAAAAAATTGATTGAATAAACCTATTTACAAGTA
>JAPYZD010000682.1:0-69434 GCA_030522725.1 Ichneumoninae sp. B BG-2022a
AAAAAAAAAACGAAAAATGGAAAAAGAAAATAAGTCGGAAAGAGGAAAGATTTCCCAGCCGCTCGGAGGTTCGACCCGGCCGGGGCGGCACGAGAGAGAACTATTAAACGCGCCGCCCCTCGCTCCCCCTCGACGATGCGCCCCCCTGTACACCCCCGGAAAAGAATATTTTCTAATAACCACAATGTAAAGCTGGGGTGCGTTACACAAAAGAAATCTTTCCATGTGCTCTCTCGCTTTCTCTCCTCGGCTGCTGGGCGAAGGATGAGAAAAAGAGGCATCGCCGTTGCGGGGGAGGGGGGGGGGGTTAGATGGTCTTTCTTCCTCCACGGTTGTACGCGAGCGCGCCACAGTACCGCGGACTTATCTTAGTAATATTGGATTAAAACTTATGCCTCTCTCGGTCGCAATATGTTATTTTTATTGCTTGTGGCTTTGCATAATATTCCCCATTGGGGTGTGTCGGAGGCCCCGGGGGTGGTCGCCGCGGCGTCTAACGGGGCTAATTTTAATTTTTATGCCGCCTCTCTCTCGCCCTTTTGGGTCGATTCGCGGGGCACGGGGGATTACGATTTCATCGTGTACGGCGCGTATCACACCGGGCTCTCGCGGTTCGTTTATTTATGCGGTGGGTTCTACGCGCGCTTCACTCGTCGCCGGAAAATTCAGTGAGCTCCAGCTATGTTACTGGTGGAACTTTTTTATTTTTTATTTTCCGCTGTAATTTGAAATAATAAACGTGCCACCAACCGCTGTCTTTTTTCCCACGTAACATTTTGACTTCCCACGATGCTGAAGTACTCGCGGCCTGTAAGCTATTGTGTAGGCGGCAATATTGTCCCTCCTCCCCCACCGGGGGGGGAGTCACTCCCGGCGTGGAGTTACTCGCAGCCAGTTTCTCGGTCCAATTTCGTGGACCTTCCGGCAGGCGCAAAACATCTCTATTACAGCGGGAACACACGTGGGCACACACGGTGCTCGCACGGGCTCGTGAGCATTCTTCCCATTAGCTGGGTCACGCCGTTGACCACACGCGATACGCACCGAGCATCCGAAAAAACACCGGTAAGATCTCATTTCTCACTGGGTGCGTGGGCGCTTGGAGTAAAAACGAATTGAAAACTGTCGGGCCAATGAATGAGATCGTTGGTATAGGCAAACTGACTGCGGGTGGTCACGAGAAAGAAACGAAATTTGTAGCTCCAATAAATAGTCGATGATAGAAACGTTTTTGGACGCTGAAAAGAAATATCTTTTTTACCCTCCGATGACAGTGACATTGATATATTAATGGGAATAATTGGGGAGGATCTTTTTCTAATTATCCTCCCCAATTTTTATTTTTATAACACCTAACCGTTCGTCAGAATTTTTCCTGATGAAGGGAGATACCGGAATGAAAACTCGGAATCGATCCTTCCGAGGATTTGCCACTTCGTGCACAGTCATAAAAGGTTTGATCATTACTGGCCTAGGAAAAATAAATTATTGGTTACGTTATTACGTTCAAAGGCGTTATTTTGGTTGGTACAGCAAAAATTTTTGTTTATATTGACCTATTTTTGAATCTACTGAAGCGAATAATCGTTCAACAAAACAATGCTTTAGTTGTACCAACCAAACAGCATTGAACCTGTCACCGCGACTTTCTTCAATTTGGTTAGGGGAGATCGGGGCAAAATGGGACAGAGGGGCAAAACGGAACTGTGAGGGCAAAACGCAATGTTCCAATCATTTTTTGATAGACCAATTTTGTCCCAACGATACATCGGGCTTTTCAATCCCGTTTTGCCCTACGGACCACAATCGCCACCATCCAAAAGTTATTGGAAAATCGCGTTTTGTCTCATTATCCCGTTTCACCCCGCTGTGCCATTTTGCCCGCTCTCCCCTCATCCAAAAGTGAAATTTTCTCAGTGAGAGATAAAAAAAAAATTAATGTGGAAACTTCTTCGAGTTTGCCGTTTCATGCACACTGGTAAAAGGTCTCTACATTCCTGAGAGCTAAAACAAATGCAACTGGAAACGTGCCTTTAGAGAAATCCGTCTCTTCGCCTCTCGACGAAGAGAACGTGAATATCAATCAGAGACATTTTCCCGCAGCTTTATCCGACCTTGCGTGATGTCGGGGGTGTTGAGTAAAATTGGAAAATATTTGCTCAAGCCTGATGACTCGCGGTCCGCGGCAAGACAGTGCGTGCCGCGAACATTCGCCGTCCGCGGAAATCCTCGCAGCGTGTTCTTATCCGTCGCAGTTTCGTATTCGTCGTAATTCCTTGCGGTAATGCCTGTATTGACATGGCACGCTAGCGCACACACTTGTACAGCGCGTGAGATACAGCAGAACGGAATGAGGAGCGATGCGCGAGTTACCACCTCGTAATCCTGGCAATCCAACGAACGTGGCACAGTCACGGGACTCGCGTAATCCTGCCAATTTGGGACGCTAGGATGCGGGAGCAAGATTATCCTCCCCCCAAGGAGGCCAAAATCTCGTTTTGTCGTTGTCGCCACTGCTGGAATTCCTTCGCCGAGCTCTTTATTTCGACGTCTATTCAACCAATATCGTTCATAAATGCGAGATCGTCACACTTTTTCATTGATCAACCGCAGAAGATAGCTTTTTATGTTCATTGAGAATTATTGTTCCGTTAAACTGCAGTGATTTTGAACCTAATGTGCCGGTGCGTGACATGAGGGTTTTGTCGGACAAGTAACATTCGAAAAAATAGGTAAAAAGAGGACGAGAACAATTGACGAGGAATAGGGAGGGGGGTACAGAGTAAGAAGCGTGACTTAGACAATCCTCGAGTTTTTAGGATGGCCCAACATGAAAATTCGTAGATCTACGTGCATCGGGTTTGCGTTCGTTCTCGTGCAAAAATAATCAAGCAATTCCATAATGTCCGTAAATGCGGTATCGTCAAACTTTTTTATTGAGCAACCGCAGAAGAAAGTTTCTTATGTTCATTGAGAATTATCATTCCATTAAACCACGCAGATTTTGTATCTAATGTGATTGCAACAAGTGACGAGGAATAGGAAGGAGTGTACAGAGCAAGACGCGTGACTTGGCCAATCCTCGCCCTTGTAGTACGCCCCAGCATGAAAATTCATAGATCTTCGTGCATCGAGTCCCTAAATGTGAGATCGTTAAACTTTTTAATTGATCAAACGCTGAAGAAAACTGTTTACGTTCACTGAGAATTATTGTTCCGTTAAATCGCAGTGATTTTGGACCCAATGTGATTGCCGGTACGTGACACTAGCGTTTAGCCGGACAATTGACGACATTAAAAAAATTTGTTAAAACAGGACGAGTGCAAGTGACGAGGAATAGGAAGGAGTGTACAGAGCAAAAAGCGTGACTTGGCCAATCCTCGCTCTTGTACAACGCCGCAGCATGAAAATTCGTAGACCTAGGTGCATCGGCTTCGCGTCCGTCCTCGTGCAAAAATAATCAAGCAATTACGAGAGGCGCCCGCAACAATGCCGAAACGGCGAGAGGCTTCTGCGGGACCATTAATCAAATCCAACAATGCGCTCGGAAGAAGAACCCGGCAGGCGAGGACAGCGAGGAGAACTATGCAACGCGCGGAGAAGAGACAAAAGCCGCTGGCCGTAGTACGACGGAGCTGCGACGAGGTGCCGACAAATACCGGCGACCAGGAACGAAAACTGGTTTCGAGAAGGCGGCGAAGAGACGAACGAGGAAGGATGAGCGTGTGCGGGGATTCAGCGGACTCCGGCATAGACCAGAGTCCCGGACGACGAACGGAAGGGTTACTCGAAGGCCGTTATCGGAAACCCAAAGAACAACGGAAGCAAAGAGCGGCCAAGGAAGATTCGGAGATCGTGGTGGGAGGCGGTGTCTCTCATTTCAATATTTTCGCGATAAATCCATGCCCGCCGTTTTACGACTGTCGGAATAAATAATAAAGCGCACACGCGACTACCTGCGGGGAGAGAAACCGTGTGCCCTTTTCTCTCGTCCGCTCTTCTTTATTTTTGTTCCTCATCTCTGTGACACGCTTTTACGAGCCACCAGGAACGCGATGTCCGAGTGTCGGATCGAAATAATAAAAGGGCTCTCGGTCGGTGGACGTCGGAGGGACGGAGGGAGTTGCGGGTCGGGGCAAACCGATGCATAAACTGAGGACGACTTATGAGACTGACCCGCGCGCTCGCGGGCTCGACCGGCTCACCATTGCAAAGAGAGTTTGTGCTCCACCGGAGGCGCGCGATGTTATATTCGGTCGCTTTATTAAGTCGTTAAACGCGAAATTCTTCGCGGTACTGTGAGAAACGTTTTTTTTTTCTTTTTTTCTTGTTTCTCGCGAATGAAATAGCGCAAAAAGGCTGCGCGGTACGAGTAGAGAACCCCTCGCGCGGGATTAGAGTTAAATTGAATGATCATTAAAATATCTCGCTGATGGTGGAATTTTCTCCGGAGAACTATTCGCATGCTCATTCGTCGGGTTGGATACCACGAAAGGATAGGCAACCCGTAGAGGCATCAGGGTTCATTAGCGAGTCAAATAACAACCGGGGCTTCCGGACGAGCAGCGATTTCTCTTCCACGCTTATTACTTGAAAATGTATATAAACATTACATAATGATGTACAAGTATATAATATTATAATGCAGTATAATATATATTCTCCGTCTCCCGGCTCCGCCGCCACCCTGTCTACCGCTCTAAACGAAATAATTAATAACGTAATTAAGTCGGAGGCTATAACTCAAAGGAGTCGTCCCGACGGCGGGGGGAGGGGAAATAATTAGGGAATTATTTTGTTTCAAAGCGAAGGAAAGAGTCCTGTGTAGTAAACAAGTATGGCGGACCCGGGCAGATTCCATCGGACGCGTCAAGTTCTCGGAGGGTTTCCGACTGCGAGGATGACGACGTCACCAACAGGGAAGAAAACCGGGTACGAGCGTTTCCTGAGTTAAATTGTAATTAAATATCAAACGTTCGCAATTACGTCGGTGCACCTGCTCCTCTTTCTTGGTTCGCGAAACTGCCGGCCCCCGTTGCCGGTTCCCTCCGCATCGCTCGTCCGACGATTTCCTTAGTCGGCCGTCGCGTTCGCCCGATAGCAGCCCGTGTTTATATCGCGCGATTCGCAGATCGGTCACTCGCACGACGATGCGACAGACGAATTGGTGGGTACGCGCCGATGAGTAACGACGATCGCGATGATGGCCGGGCGGCGAATTTGAGGCGAAGTTCGGGCGACTAATCGCGGAAGGACGAGGGCTGGTCGGGTCGCAACGGGCTTCCTCGTCAATATCTGGGGCTTTCGACCGTATTTGTGGTTTTTTCATGAAAACAATTGTAGTGGTCAGTACTATCTTGTATTTATTTATTTATTTATTTATTTATTTATTTATTTATTTATTTATTTATTTATTTATTTATTTATTTATTTATTTATTTATTTATTTATTTATTTATTTATTTATTTATTTATTTATTTATTTATTTATTTATTTATTCACGGGCCCAATTACAAGCGCGATACGTAAACGTATCGACGAACGGAGAATAGCATATTGAGAGTTTTTATGCCGAAGTGAGATCGAAATATTGTTCTAATATGAAGAGGAGAAATTAGTTATGGTACCAAAATTCTTGGCTTCCCAACTGATCTTTTTTTATGCGTGCAAGATTTCAAGTGCTGAAACCGTATCGTCTTCGTCAAATGCGGGATAGATTCGTAACAGTTCATGAACAATCTCAGGCAAAAACCACAAAACTGGATTCGAGACTCCGATGAATGCAGCAATTCGTATGCTTTAATACGCGGAGTGGGCAGAGCCGGGCTCAAAGGCCCGCGGGGCGGTTGCACGATCTGCATGTGCATCGCGTGTAATATGAATACGAGCATCGGCAGATAGACATTGTATAGCAGTTTGCATATGCATATCAGCGCCAAGGTACGCGGACGAACGAGCTCCTTCCGATGGCGAACCGCTAATTAATCGCTCATGCTACGTACTCTTAAATACGATTTCCTGTCCATGCAAAAACCCGTATTCAACCGTATTTCGCTCGCACAGTTTCTTCTGTGTCTGGGCATCGTGCATCGAGGCTGCGAATTTCATTATTAAAATTGCTCCGCCACGGTGTTGACTGCCGGTGCTGAAACGCTCGCTCTCCCACTCAACGTATCAATCAGAACATGAAGAGAGAATTAAAATAAAAATAAAACAAAAGGTTGCTCCGTACAGCAACGACGATGACGATGAAGACACGTCCGTTCCGATCATTCGCTACGGAGCACCGGACCTTCAACTTGTTGAGCTTCCAGTTGACCTGAGACCCCCTCTCGCCCAACGTACGAACCGGAGTCTCTCCTGCCCGAGGAACTTGATGATTTACGACGTTTCCGTTCGCGCGCGTCCAGCACCAACGGCGGCAACATAGTCGGGGCGTGAGCGAAAGCGGAACGCGCGTTGTCCACGTGCGTGCCGTTCCTCAACGGTGCAACACAAGAGGCTGTGCACGCGCGTGTCCGGCTTATGCGGAACCCACAGCGAAGTACTAAATCTGCTATGCGAGGTTACCGTATGGTAGAACGCAGAGCCGAGGAAGATGGAACGAGTGAACGGTACGCGTGGACGTTGTCGGTTTGCGGTTGATCCGCGGTCACAGGGTCCGGACTCCGATACCTCTGCGGTCGGCAAGACCATGCCGACGCACTCGGGTCACAGACGAGCCGAGCCTACACCACAAATCCTCCACCGACAAACAATGTCCAGCACGCACTTAGTTCATGATCTAAGAAGCCCGGCCGGCGGAACCGCTCCGATACGGCGCGTTATTGCATCGCACGCGGGTGACCTGAAAGCAAACATCGTCAAAAGCGAACTCTATTGGCGAAGTCGGGAAATTATCATTCTTTATAATTCATTCGTTTATGCTTTGAAATCACGCGATGCATGTCGCGGCGGTGGTGTGCATGTCCGATGAAACTGAATTCACGATGAATCGCGATAACGGCCGGACACACGATAAACCGTGTTTTTTGAACTTCCAAGAGCTTTTTATTTTTACCGACGCTGACACTGTGCTGTGGCGTTGCTGCACTCAAAGCTAACGCTTTTGTCACTATTCTGTAGGCGGTGTTTTTATATTTTTTTGGGACTACGTGCACCTCCTAAGTTTCAACCTTGGATCTAATTTGGCCCAAAGAGTCGAATTTTAAGACGTTAGATTGAGCTTAAGATCACTTTTGAGATCGAACTTCAGATCGAAGCTAGGCAAGAACTTCATTGCGTGCGTAAGTTCTACTTTAAGTTCAAATTTCAATCCGAACTCAAATTGAATTCAAGTTCGAGTTCGATCATAAGTTCCGAACTCAAGTTTGAATTTTAGTTCAGAATTAAGTTCGAGTTTAAGATCAAACTTAACAATGATATCAAGTTCGAATTGAGATTCGATCTTAAGTTCCAACTTGAGATGGATCTTAAGCACGCAATGAAGTTCGATCTCAAGTGCGACCTTAAGTTTAAACCAACGTCTTAAAATTCCACCCAAAGGCATGTTGCGCAATGTTACTCAAACCACACAACTGAATGTTTGTTTTCAATTCCGTGGTGAATCCAGCTTGAAGTGAGATTGTCGCGCGTTCGATCTTGAGAACAATTATCACCGGCCTTTAAAATCCCTCACCTGTTATCGCAGAGCGACTGCGCACTCGCCAGTTCGATCGGGTCGTATTCCATTAAGTGCATCTCGATGGTTCGCTCTCCGGCCTTCACACTCGTCGGGACGTTCGCTTCGTTAGAGACGCAATTGACAAGTCTCCGAACACACGGGTTTGTTCCGCTGGAATCCGATAGATTCGATTTCCATGTGTGCCCCACGATCTGATTGCCGCACGGCTAAGTCGCGCGCATCATCGCTGTTTCACACCCCTCGAAGAGTGAGCATTCGGAACGGATCAGTGGCTCGATTCGTCATTTAACGTCGACAGGGCGACCCCGGTGTGTCTCCAACGTCCCTTTCCCGTTCCTATATCTGTTCAAACGATCTTCACGCTCTCGAACTCCGACAGCTCGTGAAACCCGCGACGACGCGAGATTCCTTGGCACCTCTCGTGTCCGTCCTGCCGATTAGTCTCTCCCGCTCCTTTCTCACGGATGCTGGCAGCAATCGCGTCTTCTCGACTCCGTCAAGTCCCAGGCAACGCGCGCCACGCGCTCGTCTCCGAAGGCCGAATCGAAGACAATATCCAACATTTTTCCACACCGACACGTGCCAAACGCTGTAATCGTAAGAACCAAACCGCCGTTCACTCCGTCGAGACCTTCGATTTAAAGAAACAAAACAATATTTCCCGGATAGACGAACCTCGTTTCGTATCTCCCGGATTCTCCGGTGGAAATCCATTATCCCCGACAATCGGCCGCTAAATTAGTACCTAGAATTCTATAGCGGGGCAGCGCGCGGGAGAACCGGACGGCGTGTGTCGGAGAAACATTCGATTATTACGATCGCTACCCGGCATGTGTGTTATCCCGCATGTGTGTGCGTGTGTGTGCGTTTCTGCCTCCGCCAAGGGCCGGGGGAGGTCCAGAGACGCTTTATCTTAATGCCAAAATCAAATCAGCTCGCGTGGAATTAGAGATGGCATTACGGGGGCTATCGGCGCATATGCACCCTACGCGCATCGCGGTGCAGCGGTGCCCGCGTTCAAATCATACTCGGGCCTCTCGACGAGTCCTGCACCACCAGAAACAGGAGCAACACGCGGAGCTGCCACGGCGGAGGGTGGAGGGGGGGGGGGGGCCCTCCCTCGCCCACAATACGCACGGAGAAGGGCGAGAACAATGCAACGACGGGGAAACACGAGAACGCGCATATCGGATGATATTACCGGGACCCTCTTTCCTGTACAATCCGGCCGGTTGTGCCAGTGCTATAACGCCCGCACTCTGACATCGCATTCGTATTACTATATGCCCGATGTTATTCGTACGCGGGCATTGGAATGTATATACGTATCTTTAACTATGTGTATACGCGAAAACAGTAGTCGATGACAGCCGAATTCGCGTACGCAACACACACGAGCTCCCTCGTTCTCCGCCCCCCCCCCCCCCCCTCGCCACTTCGCCATTGGGGAATTCACGTTCCGATGTACAGTGCGCGCTACACGCTATAGCGGCCTAATATGTTATATGATTCACCAGTTTGTTTCTATCCCGTTGGCCCTGATTTTCGATTACACTATTCATTGTTTACGATGAATTGTCGGATATGATTGACCGACGGATGGATTCTATACCAGAAATAATCGTGTACATTTATCTGCGAAACGTACACAAAAAATTTTTGAATGATTTTTGTTTCTGTTTTATTTTTTATTTTTTTTCTTTGTTTGGAGGTAATGATTCGATGTTATTGATGGACGGGTGGATGCTATCCCTTTGACTGATTATGTACAGATTTCTCTTTTGTTTTTTTTTTTTTTTTTGGAGGGGGGAGGTTACAAGAGATAAATATGCAGGTTCGATTTATCGTGGAAATAAATAGTCAGAAATGTACAGAATAAAAATGATGGACGCGGCGTATAAATAATTCTCGTTTTCAAATTTGTGTGTAGGTACATCGACAGCCTCGGATCGTTCTCGATCCGAGGCTGTCGAGCGTGAACCGGAAAGACAACGATCGCGGAATTGCCGGTTATGATTGACCGACCAATGCATTCGTAAGAATCGTAAAGAATTTAAAAAATGAGATTCGTTGTCCTCAAAAAAAAAAAAAAAATTTCATTGTTTTGCACTAATGATTCGATGTTATTGATGGACCGACGAATCCCCTTCACTGAATTTGTATACATTTGTACAACTTTCTGGTTTTTTTTTTTTTTTAAATAAAAGATTTAAATATTCAAGTTCGGCTAAACGTGGAAATAAATTATCATAAATGTACAGAAAAAACGCTAGACGCGATATACAAACAATTCTCATTTTCAAATTCGCGTGTCGGTAGATCGGCTCCGATCTCGGTCCGAGGCCGTCGAGCCCGAACCGGAAAGACAACGATCGCGGCTCGGCGGACTCACCGGGCTCGCGCGATTGCGAATTTATATTTTTCGGTTCGCTGACTCGATTCTTGATTCGGGTGCAATCGAGCGGAAGATCGCGGCGACAGAAGCGGTAGGAGACCCAACAAGAATAAGGATTATTCCTGAACCGGACTGTACAGCCCCGAGGGTCCTCTCTCTCGAGAGGACCCCGACGTTGCCGCTGGCTCGTCTCCTTTTTTTCCCGCGTCGCTTCCTTATAAACTAATTTCCTACCGCCCCCGAGTGCACAACGGCCTCTCCGGCCACCCTAGCCCGCTCACTTTTTTTCCCGTTGTGCACTGCCATTCCCAACGAAGCCCGCCCCACCCGCGAACTCGTCGAACAATTGAATTCTCTCTTTCCATTTACCTATCCGTTTGTATCAACATTTACATTTATATTTGAATAATGGGAAAATAAAGAGGCCGTGAGAGTGCCGTCGGTTCGGAGTGGAAGGACAGAGATGCTGCGAAGGGACGCGGATGTGTTCGTTCGCTACATGCTTCGCAGAGCCAAGCAGCAGCAGCGTCGCCAGGGCACACTTTCGCATCAGACTTTCGGCTTACTCGCGCCGCTATTACATTTTTAAGCGTTCGTTTTCGAGCCCGCCGGGTCGAGGGGTGAGGACGGAGGTTCCCGCTCAACCCCCAGCGACGAATTCAACGAGCGAGACAAAACCATAGCGAGAGAACGACGGGCGGATCGTCGGAGCGGGACAGAGGCGAGTCTCGACGGACTCCGCCACCGACCGACTCGTCAGGGAATGCTTTCTTTGTGATATTTTTTTTTTTCTTCGAGAACTCGATATAATGTCTTGTATTAACATTTAGATAAAGCTTATGGTAATATAATTTCTTCCGTTTCCATACCGCGGGTGAGCCCGGCGGGGACTCGCGACGATCTCGAATCCACCGGGATAACTCGACGCCGTTATCTTTGCCGCTTCGGAGCGAAGAGGAAAGTCGATGATACGGAGGATCTCGACTGAGCCTCGAGGGCGCCCTTTCGAGGGTTACTTCGTTTAAGAAATGACGACTCGCGCATTTTTATTAGTTACTCGTTACACGAAAAAAATATATTGTAACGAATGTAGAGACTATTACGTAGATGAGCGGGATAGCTCGGTATGACAAATGATAAACGGACGGATTATTAATTTACTAGATGACAACAGTCTTGATCGGACTTTCAGAGAGAACGGACGTTTGACAGTTCGTGAACGAGATATTTAGCTGCAACTTAATATCCGCTCCAAAACCAAATAAGCGCGTTATTTATTCCACGAGAACGTAGGGGAGACCGGGGCAAAATGGCACAGTGGGATAAAACGGGACAGTGAGGGCAAAACTCAATTTTCCAATCATTTTTGGACGCCCCATTTTGTCTCAACGATACATCCAGATTTTTAAACCCGTTTTGCTCCACGTACTACCACAAAAAATACGATTGAATCAACTAAGATTCCGGCAGGGACGTTCAAATAAATATTTTGTTGGTACAGCTAAAAAATTTGTTAGTTTAACAATTTGTTGGGTGATTTCACCAAAATATTTTTGAGTCATTAAAATATTTTGTTCGATCCACTAAATATTTATTTGAACGTCCATGCCCGAATCTCAGTTGATTCAACTGTACTTTTTTATGAGTGCATCCAAAAGTTATTGGAAAATTGTGTTTTGTCTCTTTATCCCGTTTTGTCCCGCTGTGCCATTTTGCTTCGCTCTTCTGTAACTACATATAGATACATATATTACCCAGGTAAACATTCTTTTTGTGGTACTTTGCAGTAGATTAATTTTTCTTTCTACGAGAGTTTATGCACAGTAGAGGCTCGTTTGTCACCAGACTTGACGCAGCGATTGTTTGCCCGGACCGATTGAATTTATGTATCGAATTCTCTCGCTGCCGAAATGCATACGTCACGAGATCGAGTGGTAGCAATGATGCGCGCGAGGCATCGTCATTCGTGCACGGTGATTTATTTATAGCTTCGCGAGCCTCGCAGCCGGGGAGGGCTTTGATGACGGAAACAAATGGAAACCGGCGCAAACGCGGATAGAGATAATAACAATTCTTGAAATAGTGTGGCAGTGCGTGAGATCACGGGCTGTTGCGGATGAAAATACGCGGGTCACGCGATAGCGCTGAGCACTTTGGAAAAGTCTCGTCGGGCAACGGCGGAGAACTTACGGTAACTACTGCAATAGCGAAATCGCCACTGTCCACAAGCTCAATCACCGCACTTCAGTATCGTCTTTTACGACCGAGGCGTGTCACCGTCGCCACCAACGAGCATTATACCTTTTTGAAACGCACTAATCCAACCCCACACCCCTCTGGGGTGATTCATCGGTAACCCAGATTCGAGAATGTTGAAAGTGGCGCTTGGGAATCGAGCAAATTTTACCCCAGAAACATTAAAAAATGTTTTTAATTTTTAGCTTTAATTTCAATTCTGTTCGTTACGGTTGATTTTTATTTGATTTTAACTTGATTCTGCTCTGTACTGCTCTGTATACTATATTCTTAAATGGTTTACGTACACTGTGTTCAACTTATTCTGGACCCAAATAATACTTCGCTTGGCCATGCGTACCGCTTATCTGCATCGCTTGGTCCTTAGGGAATTTATTTCAGGACAAAGTAAACCATCTATCTATCTACATCGGTGCGGCACCTCGACGGACTTGTTGCGCCCATCCAGCCGTACCGATTTCACTATAAACGAGTCGAAAAATATTAATTTTGCGCGAAATGTCGCAGATATGATAATAGTGGTAAAAAAATAAGTGCGATGTTCTAGGATCAAATATGGAAGGGAAATTACAATTCTAATCAGAAACTAATTGGTGAACTGCGACCGACCAAAGAATTGTATGCAGAGTGAGTTGGAGAGTTTTCTATTTTGTTTTCACCCAATTAATATCATCATTCGGAAATACCGCGAATCCAGTAATTCAATGTCGCGACTAATACGATATGCTCGTAAGATCAATGTCGGAAATTCTTTTTCGCAAAGACCTTTCGGATCGCGCAGCCTAAACATTTGATGAAACTCATAGAACAGTCGGCCTCGCATCGGTTATGTGTACACACTGTGGAACAACGTGCCGTATAACCTCGAGGATCTGAGACTAGGGTCGAGTTTACGAGGTAGCATATTTCTGGTTCTGTACTACCAAAAGCCCACCCACGGTGCGCAGTCAAAATAGCATCCGAAATCATAACGGACGCGATTGTCCGTGCACAGCTCTCGAGTTATGAAGCAGTAAAGCTGTCTCTCTCCCTTTCTCTCTCTATACTGTCTCGTTTACCCCCCTCCCCATTCCCCCCTTTCTCGCTGGCCGTTCTGCTTAGAGGATTCCGGAGTACGCGATCGTTGCAGAAGCGAGGCCTGATGTTTCTCTATATCCCGGACGCAACGCTATCCGGGACCTCGCTCCCGTCTTATGGAATAATTTAGATGATTGGACGACGAGAACGAGGGGACGCTGTTTCACCCTGTGCTATCCCATTGTCCCGGACCTTGTCCTATAGCACCAGTAATCTATACCGCGCGTACATGTGCAAGAAGCAACCAACAACGGCACATACTGCTCAGTTCGATATCACGAAAATCCTGTCGGTACTGTTAAAATCCAGCTAAAAGTCACCGACCAATTATCGACAATTTTTTGCCAAGATTTCCGAAGAGGTAATTATAAACAATTTAACAAAAAAAAAATAGGCCGTGGTTCTATGCACTGCGAAAAGAAAATTGTTGGATTAACCAAGGCGCGTTCATCTGCGTTCAAAGGCGTTGGCACAATACAATTTTTTATTTGAATCGAAATATTTTGAATCAACTAAAGCGAATAAAGATTTAACAAAAGAATTATTAACTTATGCCAACCAAATAACAGCTTTAAACGGATGTGACCGCGAATTTGGTTAATCTAACAATTTTTTTTTCTCAGTTTGAGAATGTCACCTGTTTTCACTCATGTGCAAGAAGCAGCCGACACGAACATTTTATCGGTATTGTTAAAATCAAGCTAAAGGGCACCGACAAATTATCGACAATGTGATTATTAAAAATAAAAAATAAAATTTGCCCCCAGTTCTATGAGAATATCACCTGTTTCCACTCCATCTCGGATTCCCCGATCATCGAAATAAAAATAAGAAATGTGTTCGCTTACGACTTTCACCCTCGCCGTAGTTTAAGTACTCTCGTTCTCGAAACGTCGCGCCGATCTCCTCGCTCCTCTATGATTCGCGACACCGATAAAAAAGTACTCGTACGAGCCGGTACCTACCTGAAAAATAAAAGAAACACATGATTATTGTATGCCGATGGTCTCGAGACGAGGATAGTAATTTTGCAATGATAGATTATCCGAGTTCTCTTGAGATAAGAGTCTCCTTTCAAAACGTATCGGTTTCTCGAGTCGATCTTTCCCCCGGTTGCCCATGCAGTTCCGCTGACGCCACGACCGCCCGAGCCGCACTTTTCCAATGTTGTGTGTGGCATTATATCGCGAATGATCGATAAATCAGCGAGGCATTAGGCGAGAGAGACCGAACTCCGCAAACGCCGCGCGGTCCCGAGAGCGCTTCATACACACGATCCCGCGCGTTCTCAGGATTTATACGGGCAATATCGGCACAGGATTAGCGCGATCGGACGGACTTAAGTCCTGCGCGGCCCGATACCGCTCTCGGTCGGGGCTATTAGTGTCAAAATAAAAATGTGGCCGCAATATATGACTATGGACCGGACCGTCGAGTGTAATCCCTCTCTTATTGCCGCAGCTTCTCGCGTGTACACCGCGAGAGCCGCAGACTATATCCCCGTGGCTCGATCGTTTTCGTCTTCCCGGTGAAACGCGCGATGATGAAGAAACCGTCGAGACGGAGTGAGAATCCGCAGGGAGTGAGAGAAGGGCTGCGCCTCGTGGACTGTGGATTTCCTCCTCAAATTACAGTCTTCTGCGCCATTGACGCAATCAGACGAGGCGAGGATAAGTTCGACATTTACTTTTGTATACCGTGTCGGAGGTGATAAATAAAACGCGGTTAAGTGCGAGTACGAGAGGGAGTCGGCTGACAATTAAAATGAGCGAGAGACACCGAGACGTGAAAAGGATCGTGCGGGTTGCGTATACGAACGATAAACGACTGGTGTTGGCGGGCATGGAAGGGCCTGGACGGCATCCTCGCACAGACCCGTGGAAAATCACACCCCGTAAATAAAGTGACCAGCTACGGCGGGGAGGCGAGAAGCGCCGGGAAGATCGTAAGGGTGGTCCGCGGGATGATGCAGGAAGCCTCGGCTGGCGTGAGCGCGGCAATAAACCAGCTCTTTTCTTCACGGTCCCCGTCAGTCTCCGGGCTGTACGGGCTGGGGTAGCCGATCTCCGCAGGCCTCCGCAAACCCCCATAAAACTTAGAAACAATTGTCTTTTATTGTTTTGTTGTTATTTAATTTCACCCCCGCTGTCCGGGTTCATCCTACGCTTCTGACCGATGACCACAATAGTTCGGAAGAAGAGGGATGGGTTTGTGTTGGATCGGAGGAGGCAGGACCTGGCATGCGGCACCTCCGTCCGGCATCTCGACCATACGCACCTACAGCGGCCCTAAATAATTTACGGCCTCGTCGGGCAGGCGCCTCCCTTGTTGGATTTACGGAAAACTCGTCACGGGCCGAGAGCGTGAGCTGGTATTGTTGGCACCCTCTTCCGACTTTCTTGGCCAACCGAGATACGCACGACCTGCGAGAGCGTACCTTCGATAGTCAGTGCCGGAGGCCTGGTGAAGGAAACGAGAGATCGGAGGCCTGGTGAAGGAATCTTGGGATACAATGAGAAATGTTCTACCTATGAAACCGCAACTCGGTCTCTCACATTCCATTTGTTTTGACGAACGGCTTTACCGTTTGTCATCAAATTCATTCACCCGACCGAAGAGATGTTGCTCCAGAAATCGTTATCGAGCCAAGGAAACCAGAGATTCATCGAGTTCTATGCGTGCCAATGTGTAGGCAACTACATCGCTGACGGGGAGAAAAGCCAAGAATCATCGACATTTTGGGAATTTTGGGAATGAGAAATGTTCTACCAATGGAACCGCAACTGAGTCTCGCAGATTTCATTTGTTTCGACGAACATCTTTACCGTTTGTCGTCAAATTCATTCACCCGAACGAAGAGATCTTTCTCCAGAAGCCCTTATCGAGCCAAGCTCGTCAGGGTGGCGGTCCGCGTCTGGCACAGGAGATGCGAATAAATCCGTTGATCCGACGGCACACTCGGTCGGGTCCGGTCCGTCACAGTGTTGCGCCACAGTCGCCGAACGAAAGATTTAAAGAGCTCGCTGATGCCCGAGCCAATATTACTCCCGGTGATCTCGCTCTATTTTTATATCCGTTCGTGCAGGAAGTCGGAGTGGTCCGTGGTGCTGGGGGAGCCAGAACAGTGGCAGTGGCATCAGCGGCATCGTCCAGCAGCGGCCAACGGTAGCCGTAGCAATAGCAAAGAGCGACCGTACACTCCGGCTCTCCGGTGTACTCAGCATGGGATGGAGCACCCCAATGAAAATAATTATTAGCGTTAAGTGGACGTAGTTAGCAGAGCCAAGAGGAGGAGAGGAGAGCGGAGCAAGCCCGTGACAGACGGACGAGTGGTTACGTCGAATCAGTGTAGCTATTGCACTCGCGCTATATGCCACCGGCAGTCCCGCCGCTCCGCATGCCTTCGGTACCAGTGAATCTGCGTACTCCTACATGAACACCTCACCCCTCTCATCCCCTGCGCCTCCCCACACCCTCCCTCCTCTCCTCACCCGATGACTGCGTGTTCGTGTGCGCATCAGAGAGGATGCGGATCCATTGGCTAGATAACTAGATTTCATTGCGTAATGGCATATAGCGAGTGGCCTGCGTGGACGTGTACCGCACGCTGTCTCGTTGTGCATCGTCCCAACCGGACAGTCCGTAATGCGACATACGTATACATATGAAAGTAGTCGAACGAGTCGCGAGTTCGAACAAGCGCGTTTTACGCGCGAACCTTCGTTTCGATGATCAAATTTTACTGGGATGAGTCCAAAGAAAGACGAAGTCAGTTTTCTCAAAATACCATGAAAAAGAGCCCATGGATAGTTTTTTTTATCCCAAGTAGAAATCATATTTAGGGGCCTTAACTAGGTATCACCCTTGCTCGGGACTTAAATGGCTCAAAGCGGACGGGTGTCGTGATAAATAAATTCCATGGGTATGCACGAGCCTTCGATTCGATGATCAAATGTTAACGAAAATTCGCACAAAACAAAATTAAGTAATTTTACGATATTTCCATGAAAACTGAGATACGAATATTTTTCTTTCTGCAAGTAGAAATCATATACAGTAAAAAATAATTTCGTAAAATAGGAATGCGAAGTTTTGTAAAAATAATTTTGTCAAATAAGTGACAAACGAGTTTTTCACTTATTTGAATATACGAAGCTGTCCTTTTATTTCCCGTGTCATTGGCAATTTTAGTTTGTACTTCTGTTTGTAAAACTAGAAACTTAACAATAAAAAAATTATGGACGTTTGTGGACAATAAGTTGTTGTAAAAAGTACAAACTTTTTTTTACTGTGTAACCTAGAACTTCTGGGATTGGCAAGAGCGGTCCGTATGGGAAAGGGCGTGCTTCGAAGGGTTACCGAAATATTGCCTTTGTTTTAATCACCCGATCGGATCGGTAATGCAGTCGATGACGAATGAGGTTTAGTGAAACGTCGACCGGATCGGTGCGGAAACGTGTACAGTGTACAAGTGTTCCCTGCAGTATTTATACGGTCCACTCTCTGTATCACTCTCGTTCTGGACGTAAACCGCTCGAGTCGGACGGGTGTCGTGATAAATAAATTCCATGGGGTGAGCACAGAAGGGAGATGGAGTCGGCGAGCGGGAGAACATTGTGTCGGACATATAAATAAACGTTTTATGCCCGCGGGACGCGTGGACGCGACGACCCTTTTCCTCTCGCTCCAAACTTTCGTGTCGTTGTCTTTATCTCACCGCTCCAGACGCGCTTTCCTCGCACTCGTATATACGTGTGAGTTATGAATCGTAAAAGCTAGATCAGCAATCGCGGCCTTCCAGCGCACACCCCTGCGCTGTCTCACTTCGCCTTCGACGATTCTGTACGAGGCGCGTAAATTTCTGACGACTCGCCGGTTACCATTCGCACTGCGCGTTATTGCCCGCACCGATGACTCTTGCTCTGTGGTATACGCGAGCGAAAGAGACACGAGCGAAAGCGACCATCACGTTTGCGTCGCCGGATCGTTCGCGAAAAAAATAACTGTGATGATAAGCCGTAAGAATCCGAGAACTGGATCAATGAGGTCGTAAAGAGAAATTACAACTATGCGTCTGTTGATCGGCTCCAACGGTGTAAATTTATGGGGCTCACTATCCAAACGAAACAAAAAATGAAATTTCAAATTCTGATCGTCGCAATTATTAAATGTTCATGTTTTTTAAATTTATGATACACTTTTTATAATTCAATTAATTCTGTAATGTGAAAATGTTATTTTTGTAATTCCCTCGCTGCTCTCAGCTAGAAATTAAAATATCGCATGAATTCGCTGAATCGTTCGCGGAAAAGAAAACTCGACGGATCGATGAGCTCATAAAAAGAAATTACAACTCCGCGTCTCTTGATCGGGGCTAAGGGTCTGAATTTATGGGGCTCTCTATCGAAACGAAACAAAAAATGAAATTTCAAACTCCAATCGCCTCAATAATTGAATGTTTATTTAAAAACAAAACTATTATAGACTTTTTTAAATTTAATTAATTCTGTAACGTGAAATGTTTATTTTTGTAATTCCCTCTCCGATCTCAGCCAGGAATTAGAATATCGTATGACTTCCGCCGAAGACTACGTAACACAAAGTAGATCGAGAAGTGTTCGATGATTAATTTTTCTTCGAACGGTTCGAAGCGGGTAGCAGTGAATACGGTACATCACGCTCGGCGAGCGCGTTGCGACGCGGGGCTGCTGTCCTCGCGTAACACACGGAGATAGTACGTGGGTAATAACAGCCTAGCTGTATATTTACCGAGGCGGAATTACGATAAGGCCATTAAAGCATGAAGAGCCATTCGTTATTTTTAAGTAACAGGTGTAATGTTAGATGGTACACAGGCGTGTGTGCGCGCGCTTGTGTTACCGGTGGAACACGCGTGGGTACGCGACCCTCGTTAGCGCGATCCGGGCATCCCATACGCGAGCACAGAAGTCTCTTGTGTTCGCGTCGCGAACCTCCCGGCGTCCTCTGTTTAGCCTCTTTTCCTATCGCCGGGCGTTCTTCACACCCGGCGAGCATTCGCGGGAAAAACGAAGTCGGCACGGTGTGACTCCCCGACGTCCGACCGGAGCGCCTCGCGACGTTGCCTCGGTCGTCGCGTGTACGGATACGAAAACGCACACGCATGCGCACAATGACGAGACACTCGTGTGGGTGCGGGAGTTCTGTGGGCCGAGAGATCTCCGAACAGTTACTTTTGAAGAAACGAGCAATAAAACAAATCTACGTTCCGGAAGTCGCTCGGGAGTTGACACCTTGGCAAGGAGCCGAGTATATCGCCGAGAGCGCGGCTAAGCTTGCACCGATTCAACTCCGCTGCGGGTAACAACGCGCGCTGGGACATGCACCGGGAATAAGGCTATATTTGAACGGAAACGGTCGGGATATCGCAAGACCCTGCTTCCCAGCATTGTGGGCTCGCTTTGTAGTCTGCACTCGGGCCAAGACCGGTGTGGCATTGCCCGCGATCTCGAACCTCTCGATGCAGTCGGATCCGCACACGCAAGCTGCGATAAGTGCACTGTAAATATCGATGTAAATATCGACGATTTTTATTGTAACGCTACGAGAGGAGACTTCAAAATTGCTTGCAATTTTGTAACTGAATTTTTTTAAATTGGTGCTGCAAGATTTCATGAAGACGATCGTTTCGAAAGAGTTCCCAGTGATGGTTTTGATGGTGGTTTTTTTTTTTTTTTTTTTTTTTCTGCATCTTGATTTTTTTTGTGAGGCGCATGCATCGAATTTATTTATTTTTTGTAACATATGTATAGGAATATTCCACTGAAAGAACATCTGGCCCATTAGCTCAGTTGGTTAGAGCGTCGTGCTAATAACGCGAAGGTCGCGGGTTCGATCCCCTCATGGGCCACATTTTTTTTTCTTTTTGTATCAATAAAATAAACGTAGAATAGACTCTATCTAATAACGTTGAGTGAATTTATTTGTTATTTATTAAAATTTATTGATTATTATTTGTCATATAAATTGCTTGATTATTCGTAGGTTACATTGGTAAGTACAAATTAAATTGAATTTGATTTAATTTATTTTTGGAATGTTACATCTCTTTAAATTACGATAATAAAACATTGGGCCATCCTAAGGGTTAAAAGGTACTCTATAACCCCAAAATATTAAATTTTCCACCAATATCCGTATTTCCAAATTCTTTGAAAATCTCGTATTCACCAAGCCGAACTTTGTCAGTTTCAAGTAAGTACTTGTGAGATTCTCGGGTCTGTTTCTTGTCCTACCACTGGAAGTTTTAAGGGCCGAATTTTAAGGTACCGAAATCTCAAGAGTGCAGCCTCGCAGTGATCTTCGTCCCATGCGATGCGAAGACTCCCGGCGCCAGATCCAGAACACTACGCTGATCCGAGAGTTTCTCTGTCACTGCAAGAGCCCGAGACTCAAAAAAAAAAAAGAAAATCCTACACATGTCTCGCCAGTAAAAGATAAGCGAGCCCTTCAACCGAGACCCTCAAAGATATTAGGCCACAAGAGCCAAAAGAAAATCTACGAAAAGCAGCGGCGCTCTCTTCCCGACATTATTATCCCCACTATCATTACCGTTATTATCCGCAACGATTATTATTACCCACATTTCTCGGAAGCTCTCGGTAACAAGAGCACCGGCAAGCCGGTAAATGATAACGATACACGGATAATTTGTATGCCCCGAAGAGTGACGGAAAAAATCGTTGGCGATCCTCTTAAATATGAAACATCGCAGTTCCTCAATGTAACGCAAGGCACATGTATGCCGTGTGATATCGGGCGTGACACGTTCGAGTCGGGCTAAAAACTACATGGAATTACTTTATGAAAAGAATCCACCGAACAATTCCGATCCCGCAACATTTCCGATCCCTCATGATCCGAGAGATTCCGATCTCCCCCCGGGTTCGTCCCCGTGTAAACGAGTATAATCATCCATTGGCGCGGTCGGAGAAGAAAAGACCGAAGGAAAAATAAAACACACACGAAATTACACGACGACGAACAAATTCTCTCATAAATATTCCCCGGGCCTTCGTCCGTCTCGTTCCGTCGTATCGTCCCGCTATCTCCGTCATCGTCGCGTTAGCGTCGATATTAAATGCGTATGTAGAGCTGACGCCTACTCGGTAGCACGGCATCACGCACGCACGCAACTCAAAGAAACCGAGAGCCCGGGCGCGCGGTGCGCGGGTCAGTAGTCGCTCCTCGGGTTTACCTGTTCCTCAGTTTTTCCGCCGATATTTTATGCATACTCTCTCACAGTTATCCGCGAGAGATGTTCCTCCGTCGAGGAAGTCAGCCACGGACTCGCAGGCCTGGTCGGTGTCGCGCTGCGATGCACTTAGCGTTCGCCGGTACGTGTAAACCATACCCATAACGCATATAACGATCCGCCGAACGATGAGGCAAATATTCAAAGTTTGTTCGACAACTATCGGCTTCCCCTCTGGTCTTTCGTACTAGCTAGCTGTTGTGTTTCTTTTTTTTTTTTTTTTTATTTTCTCTCTCTCGACAATTTGTTCGCGCGGGAACCAAAGGACGGTGGAAGATCTCTCTGGTATCAGAGCTCTGCCTATGTACCGCGTGGTCTCTCGCTCTCGCAGCACAAACACACACACGGGCGAGCGATTGTACGAGCGGCAAACCGCTTCTGTACACGACAGATAATAAGCCGGTACAAGTACCGGCGACAATGCCACGCGTTGTTTCCGCGTTGTCGGAACTCCCCACGCGACTTTTACGAGACTGCTGAGAGACGCATCGCTGACGCTCGGGGATCGCCCCATGGGATCGGGAACATTTTACCGAGAAATATCCGGTCCTCCTTGTAAAATCTCTCGGGGGGAAACTTGACCGTCGAGCTGAGCGGGGCTCGAGTGTGTATATGTTTCTCATGTTTCGAACTTCGAATTCCGACGAGGCATGCGCGAGGGATCGGCCGTGGCAGGGAAGACCTGGCTCACTCGAGGCTTATTTCCTTAATACGCATTCATTTATTTATTTTCATTTCGACTGGTAGTAGTAAATGTATTTATTGACATTTATTACAATGTTGATGGTGAGACGTTCAAAAACGATGTGCAATACATATAATGGCAATGTGCACTGATAAAAAAGTGCAGTTGAATCAACTAAGATTCGGGCCGGGACGGTCAAATAAATATTTAGTTGATCGAACAAAATATTTTAATGACTCAAAAGTATTTTGGTAAAATCACCCAATAAATTGTTGAACTAACCAATTTTTTTTAGCTGTACCGACAAAATATTTACTTGAACGTCCCTGCCCGAATCTTAGTTGATTTAACCGTATTTTTTTTTATCGGTGTGCCATCGACCGAGGTCCTTCAGCACAAGGTAATCTTTGGTATCCGGTGGAGCATTTGTTACACTTTTGATGATGAAAGTTTTGATTTTGGATTTTTGAACGTGTGCGCAGGTTTATTATTCTTGAATCACTTAAATGTCGTTGAACATTTAGTCCAAGGTTTGAAATATAGTGTGGGTGAGAAATTTATGTATTGGTATATTAAGATGCATATGCTTTATGCAAAGCGGTTGTAGTTTTTCTAATTGATTTATTGCGAACTGTTTTTTAAGCTGCTGTAACCTAGTTGAGATAGGGATAATGCCAGTGTTTTCGTAGAGCGAGGTGTTGCGTGGATTGAAGAAAAGATTTGACGGGTTTTGGATTCTTGTGAATCGCCTGAGCGCACCTGTTTCGGTTGTTTTTTTATTTTTTTCAGTGCAGTTTTCTTGCTTATTCCGACTATTTTACGACGAATCAGCCCACCCGTCGGCAAACGTCGAGGGACGCTCTCCGAGTGCCCGTAGAAAAATTCCGAGTCCTGGGGCCAATGGAATTTTTTTTACGAGCCTCAAACGAGTTCCAGTGCACCGATCTTCCAACCTGCTACACGCCACCCATAGTTTCCTTCCGCCTATTTTTATTACCGTCGAGCAATTACAAACGGTAGATCGGGGCTTTGTGGCTGAGTGAGAGTCCGTATTGTCCGGGAAAATCGCATAAAGAAGAACCCGCCGGAGATAAATACAGGGGGGAAGCTGATGAGAGAATTCGTTGGGCGGTTAGTTGATACAGAAACATATTTAATTACATCGAATCTGCATATCGTGTACGGCGCTCCTGACGAGCCTGAGAAATACTTCCCGAGAACACCGGACCGATTGATTAATACGTGTCTCGAACTTTGTGAGAAAGAAACACCGCGGGATTTTCAAAGGCTCAGAGCGTGTGGAAATATCGTCGAGGAAAAATTTAGTACGGCCCTTAACGACACTGTAACTCCGCGAAAATTACGCGGATCGTTTCGTGTCGACTGAGCAATCGAACGTGTAGCAACTCCCGATTGGCCTCGGCGAACTTCTTCGCGTCTATATGCAGCACTTTGAGCGAATCCCCCCGGAGTATTACCGAGGAAATTGGACTCCGTGCCAAAGAGGATTCTAACAGTGTCTTGACGCGCTGTACCGTTTTCGTGATCCTCGCTGGGACGACGACGGCGACTTAATCAACGGTCCGAGTGTTTATGATTTTTGTTATTGGCCTCATATCTCTCGGCCAGGCTTGTGCTCTCGGCTCTTCGCACTTCCCGCTGGATCCGGGATTCCTCCGGCTCTCGCACGGATTCAGGAGGTACTTCGAGCAAGGGCAAAAGCAACCCCCCGACGAGTCGAAGCTCTCTTCCGGCTCGTCGCCGCTTCCCGCGGGTAAGCACCCGGATGAGAGGGCGTTTAGGGGGATGAAATTGACTCGACTCGGCATTACCGCGATAAAACGCGAGAGAAGGAACGACCGTATGGAGCAATACGACTGCGGGATCTTTGCTACAGTCGCGCCGACGAGGCGCGAACGTGCCAGGCCAACTATACACATCATTGCGCGAGGATTATGGCGAAAGATCAGCGCGAGGTTGGCTGGAAATTGTGACGGAGATGCGAATCGAACGAGGCCGCAGACCTTTTTTTTAGATTAAAGTACGTGTGGTTGACGAGAAAAAAATTAATTCTGGGACATTGCGGACAAACGACGTTTGTTGTAGGTAGTCCTTGCGAATAGGGTTTACTTCGCATGAGTTTCAGAGAAATGAGAGGGAATTGCAAACACTTCTGGATGGTATAAAAATCTGAAAAAAATCAAGCATATTAAAGGTGCTGAAATGATTAATTTTGCATAATAATAATTTCATAATGTTATTCACAAATTGATGGAAAATAAAATTGTTCAACACATCTCACGGGAACGTAACTTTTTTTTAATGAAAATGGTCCGTTCATTTTTCTGAATACGTATGGATTTTTCAGGTTTTTTAATTCCTTTTTTCTTACACGTACAAAATTTGTACAAAGTTACAAAATTCAAAGTGAACGTAAAAATCTGAAAAAAATCATTCGTATGCAGAAAAATGAACGAATCATTTTCATAAAAAAAGTTAGGTTTCCGGGAGATTTGTAAAGTAATTTTATTTTTCATCGATATGTCACTAACATTTTGGAATTATTATTATGCAAAATGAATATTTTCAGCACCTTTAAATGCTTGGATTTTTTTCAGATCTTTATACTATGAATAAGTGTTTGCAATTCTCTCTCATTTCTCTTAAATTTATGCGATGTCAACACAATTCGCAAGGACTATCTCAAGGTTTGCAGTTTCGGCTCATAAAACTTAACTTTCTGACCGGTAAATGAAAGTATGTCAATGCAAAGATTTCGTTCGATGATGGTTCGTTTTTTCCATAGAACGGAAACCGTCGCATTTCTCGGTGGAAATAAAAGGCCCGCCGAGGAGTCGGATTGAGAGGCGCGAGCAGAAGAGGGGAAAGAGACATGATTGAGCCTTGTCGTCCGGGCAATCGTGTGGATGGCTCGGTAAATATATATCGCGCACTCCCGGTGTCCGACGTCTCGGTTTCTCCCGGCATTTATATACCGTACAGCAGTGTCGCGGCCGCTGTCGTCGTCGTGGCTCTCGTATTCCTCCCGGGGTGGCCGACACACAGAGGATACGCATAGTTCTCTCGGCAACGACAGAAGCAACCCTCCTTGCTGGAAGCCGCGCGATCCGCAATCAGTCAGCCGCGGACAGCCATTACATATGTTGTCCATTCCGTGTTCAAACACCGCAGAAACCACGAGAGGGATAGGGAGGAGGCGTTCGTGCGTTCATCCTCCCGGAATTCCTCGTATACCATTGAGTAAACTAGAGTGATAGAGGGAGAGAGGGAGGGCTAGGATATGTGGCCGCTGCTCCCCTCGCAGCCAAACATTTCGGCCAGCAGTTCCAGAGAGTTCGGGCTATTAAGATCAGAACAAGTCAAAATTCTCGCCAATTCTTCTTGTCTCCAGAAATGAAGAGAAACTTTTTAAATTTAAATTAGTTGTCCCAACTAGTGATTTTTTAAAAATATAGCGTTTAATAAAATGAATCATCTTCTTATCTCAAGAATTGAGAACCAAACCACAGATTCTCCAAGTATCGCGAAAGTGTTTTTTTTCCATGGAAAATTTTCTCGCCACTTCTTCTTGTCCCCGAAAATGAAGAAAAACTTATATTTTATTAAATTAGCTGTCCCAACTGGTGGTTTTTTTAGAATACAGCATTTAATAAAATGAATCATCTTCTTATCTCCAAGAATTGAGAACCCATCCACAGTCTCTCCAAGTATCGCGAAACTTTCTTTCCATAGCAAATTTTATTTCCGTTATTTAAAAAAATCTCGTAACCCATTGCATCTTGCAACTTTCATTACATCGCTCGGACTTCCCACCCCGTTCAATCGTAAATTACTCAATTCCGTGGTATCACTTAATAAACTTATAAACACCGTATACCTGGTGCTCCTGGTTCTACCCCTTGACTCGCCAGTCCTCAGCGAGGACTTAATCTCCCGACCGTAAAAAAAATAAGTGGCAAAGCCCTCCTCACGTGTGCATCGTCATGCGTCCGTAAACGTACGAGACGAAGTTGGGTCGCTCACGAAAGACGCTCCCGGGATTTCGGTACACATTTCGTGGGAACCAACATCGCCCTCGAAAGAGTGTCTGTCGGGGGGGAACGAAAACGAAGGAACGGAGAAGTGCGGACGAGGTCCGATATGTACTTTTATATACCAGTGCGCATATTATATCACCTAATACCCTTTATAGTTCGCCTCGGCGATGATCGCGAGCGAGCGAGCCAGCGGGAAAGCGAGGCAGATATCAGGCTGAGTGCATTTTTATGAGTGGCGTGTTGGCACTTGCATGTCGCTCGGGCTCGACTCCCTCCTGACGTGGCCGGAGTTACCTCGCGGGCGACCTCCGCGCCGTGAAGCTGGTCGGCTCGCCGGGCTTTCCACCGCGGAGTTTCCGACGGCGAGTATAGCGAACGCCATCGGCTCCACGCCGCGGAAAAAATGACACACTATACGACACGACGTGTAACGTACAAACCAGCAACGATACGTCGACCACCGCACACGATCGTCCCGCTTTCGTCCCCTACTTCACTCCGAGGGCACCGCGGCCGCCACCCTTTCTCGTGACAGGCCACTCCAATCAGAAAATATCGTAATCTCCAGACGTAGCTGTTCCGCCTTACGTAATTCACGTGTCCGGTAATCGTCGTTGCGTGCCCCGAGACACAAACACCCACACAGAGCGGAGTAAAAAAAAAAAGAAAAAAAAACAGGTATCCACACAACCGAGGCGAACGGTCGCGAGCTTCGAGCTTTGGGATTGCGTCGAGCCCGGTTATTTCCCTGGCTGACCACAATTTCATCGGTTCTTCAATTCGATCTCCTGCCTTACATGTACTATGAATATTGAGAGGTAGATAATTTATGGCTGGATGGCAATAAGTATGATTAAGTGGATAAGAAATTGAGGTTTGAGGCTTATCGGTAGGGAAAACCCTCTGGGAATCGCGGATTCTCCGTGGGAGATTAATTCCCGGCATTCAGCCGGCGTAGTTGATTCGTTCGCGAAACGTACCGGGACCCACCTCGGGGCTCTTTTATTTGCGGTTTGTCCATTAGTTTCTCCGCCACGGGCAAGGCCATCGAACCGTACGTCCAGCGGAATCAGAAGATACACCGGCGGAGGAGGATCGCCGTAGAGTGCAGAGTGCATGCGGGAGTGCGCGCGGTTTAAGTGCAACGGGCGAACCGAGAGGGCGTGTTGAGAGTTGGCTCATTCGATCTCGGGACAGCGGGGTTGATTCGTAATCCTTTGCCCGGTCACGAGGCCATACGGCCGAGTGCAATCGGGGGTTCACGCGTTGCCACGCATTCTGACTGACAAGCTGACTTATGCAAATATAAGTAATACGCCCTGGCGCGCGAGACCTCACTTCACCCGTCCAGCGTCTTCTCTCGTTCCGGCGCAATCGCTCCTTCGCGCTCCTCTCTCTACTCGTTCAACTAATGAAATTTTCATTCGTACGATATGAAACCTCGTCGATCCGTTTCTCGCGATGGCATTTAAATTACTTCACGGCGCGTTTAACGCTTGTAATAATAAAAAATACGCGCGAAGAATGGAGAGGAGGCACGACGACTTTATCGCGATTCGCGGACGGACGGTGAGGAAACCGCGCACTTTCGTCGGTGAGCGACCACCTATGCACTGTGAACGAATAATTCGGTTGGAATTTTATGCACTGGCGGTGGAAGTTTTTATGCGTAAATTGCTATATTAAATTTCGTGCACAATTGTGATGAAAAATGAACGTATGGTATGTTAAAAACTTTAGAAATACTTTACTTTTAACGGCTCACGTTAATTTTACTATGAAAGTACTTTAAATTCAATAATTTACTTAAATTTCACTGTAAAAGTTCATTCATTTTTCGTCACAATTGTACGTTTAATTTAATTTACCATTTTTCGCATAAAAACTTTCGTTCTGTTGCATTATATATACAAGTTTATTTAACAGTGTGGCTATTATCAATTAACCGCACTGTAAAAAAATGATAGATTATCAAATCTACAATTTTTTTACAGTGTGGTTAATTCATGATACCCACATTGTTAAAAAAAACTTGTAAATAACAACTTCGCGTCTGGTACATTAGTACCAGACGGGAGGTTGTTATGCAAAAACGGGTATATTAAATTTAATGTACAATTGTACATGAAAGTTGATACACCAGTTTTTACATAAAAACTTTCAGTCCGCTGCACTAAATTTTATCCGAATTTTTTTTAGCGCGCCTTTACTTCGAAGTCCTCATTTTCTTATTTACTCTTTTTCTCCATAATTCCAATGGGCAAGATAATTAATATTAAACAAATTACTGGGTTAGCAGATAATAAATACCGATTTGAAGGTAGCAGATAGGTGCTCGTGACTGTGCCTAACGACTGAAACTCATTTAATCATTATACACTCTTTATTATTATTATCTCACGTACTGTTTAGACTCTCTCTCTGCCCGTAACGAATCCGTACTTTAGAGCAAACTCTTCATCGTCCTGTCACCGGAAGTGTCTCGGTACACGTTAATTAGAATGATTGGTCTCGCTGCACCTCCCTCGCACCCGGTGACACGCGACGTGTGTGCCTCCGCGTTGCTTTTGCTTCTGCTGCTGCTGTTTCTCCGACGACGTGTACAATGGAGACGCGAGAGAAACGAGGACGACGCACGTTCCTATACGTACGTAATACGCGCTTTCCACTACCACACGTCGCTCCCGCTCAGCTCTCCGCTATTTTCCTTTTCGCTGTCGTAAAAATCATTTTTTTTTTGCTTTTTTTTATGGAAAACAGCCACCGTGGTGCGCTCGTAAATCCGGATTAGTGCCGTAGGCTCTCGGGTGGGCTTTTCGCAAGGTAAACGCGTTTCAACCCCAGAACGCGCGCCGAGGCCATTGAAGTACCGGCTGTCCGGCTATTTTGTCGAAGCGGGCCGCTCGGTGCATTAATTTTGTCTGTGCGCGTAATTTTATCTGTGTCGTTTTTGACGAATTGACGCGTTCGGCGTGTGGAATCATAGAGATGCATCTGATTCTCGCGAGATCGCGAGAGGGGGGAGGGGGAGGGTTCGAAGGTGGCCTAGGTGAAGGATTCTCCGTGGAAAAAGACCGGAAGGCGTGGTGGAAACGACGGTAAAACGTCAAGGGATGCACGAGAGCTCCGAGACTTTATGGGTTTCATGAAGCTCGCACGGGCGGAATACTGGAATCATGCAGGATCATGCACTGGGCGTTGCACCAGTCCAGCGGGCAACGATCATTATTATTAGCGTGATACTCAACGCGCTCGGCACTATACCGGTCTAACTCCAACGATGCACGTGTCCGTTACTTATGTTTTTACGATTATGCCTCCATGTCCTGCGTAGCTCACGGATGGGGCGTGGTACACACGGTTAATGCAGCAAATTCGGCTTTGACTACTGGTTTTTCAAGTCCCGCGCGATCGGTGCGGCGCGATCCTCGAATCGCCGCACGAAAGCGACAACTATATGAATTTTCTATTATTACGTGCGAACACTGAGAAAAAATGAAATAGTAAAAGCAACAATACTGTCTTTTGGCCATAAAAAATCGTTCCCAAGAGAAACGTCTACATTTTATAGTTACGACAATGACAATGAATCATCGTTGCAACCACAATTATAGTTTAATCATCTGAATATATTCTTTTAAAAATTATCTATGTAGACGTTCCCTCTGGGAACTATTCGATATAGTAGGAAACACTATGCATTTTCTCAGTGAACGCTAAGTGCGCATTTGAAGTTGCGAGTATCAATTGACTGAGCAGATAACGATTTAATTTAATACAAATAATTTTAATACAAAAGCAACAATACTGACTTTTTACCATGAAAAAGCATTCCCAAGGGGAACGTCTACATTTTATATGAAAAAATCATGGTTGCAACCAGAATTATAGTTTACTCATCTGAATACATTATTTCAGAAATTATCTATATAGACGTTCCCCCTGGGAACTATCCGATATAGTTGGAAATACTATGCATTTTTTCAGTGAACGATGAGTGCGCGTTTCTTACTGCGGAGATCAATTGACCGGGCGCATAACGATTTATTAATTCTGTCAACGACGTGTCGACAAAGGGACGTTGCCCGTTCTATACAAAATTGTCGTCCTACGCAAAATCGGCGAAAAATATTTTCATTTTTCGCCGTTAAAGTGGCGTTTACGTGTGGTCAACTAAAAAAATGAAACAATCAAAATGGAACATTTGGTTGACGCGTGCTGTTGCGAACGTTTGAGGTGTTTGAACTTTTTTCCGCACACGTTTCAAATGTCATGTTTAAAAATTTAAAAAAGGGAGAACTGCGGCTTTGACGGTTTGACACTCCCTGCGATACGTCAAAAACAGTACGAGTCCGGAAACGGTTCCATTGGTTTTTTTTTCTGGCATTCGACGATACCTACGATTGTACGTACCGTGAAACGAACGGGTTGGGTAATTGGGGACTATCGCCTCGATCATGCAGCGGAAGACTGTCCGTCGGCGATTGTGCAACCCTCCGTCGCATTTGAAATTGTTCGATGTTATTTTTGCGCCCTCCATCCCACGCGCCCTACGACCGATCCCCGACATAATGTCGCAATTTCGTATAATAATTCTAATCCAAAATTTCCGACTCAAACTCGCGAAACAGGAATGACGGAAGGTCCAGGCGATTAAAATCACTTTCAAGTGCCGGTCTCGAGTTTTCGTCGCAAATTACAGCGGAAAATCGCTTTCGGACCCGGGGTGCGCGCGGTCGCAAGTTCTCGTTTCCTAACAACCGGTTTCTTGTCGCGAGAAGAGACGGAAGAGAGCGGAGCCGGCGGAGAGGCGATGAATCTCGAGTTAACTAACGGACCGTCGGACCGTGCGTCTAACGGGGTTAATTAATTGAAAGGGTGCGTCGTACCAGCAGAAGCAACGATCGGCGATGGCCCAAGCCCCCGAGAGTCGTAGGTGGATAGGTAGGAAGCTCTCTAGGCAGGTTGCGGAGAGAGATCCGGGATGGGCACTGGTCACCGGCTAATCATAGACCGCGCCGGTCCACGTCCCCTTATGGCACCCGACTCCTCTGGTCCTCGTCGCGACTGTACGCGCAACGCCAGACTAACCGTACAAGGGTGTCTGATTATAATTACTTTACTCAAGTGCGGTGATTAAAGTTCTCGGATAGCGCGTCGACGACAGCGAACGGAGTTCCAGGGCGTCGGGCGGCGTCGTTTGCCCACGGCCACTACGTTAATCGACGGTTCGCTTACGTTTCTTTCGACGCGTGGTCGTCCCACACACACACGTAGCGTAGAGGACGATTTTATTGAGAAAGACGATACCGTGCAGCGCACACAGTGTTTTTAATCCCCCCCATTGTCGACAAAGTATCTTTCGTCGACTGTATCACATTGGAAATTTCCAAACTCTCTCGGACACTCGCTCTTTCAGGCTGAAGCTCATCGGTCCTGAAACTCATTTGAAAGTGAGAGACACTATCGGCTTACAAGGGCTCCGCATACAGCGGCAGCCTTTGGAAATTACCTGCGCAGGACGAACGCAAAAAAATTAACGTTTTTTGTGTATTCGGTAATATGATTCAGAAAAATTTTCATTGGTTTACTGAATAACAGTGGACATCGGTATTTTATGTCGTTTTGAAATTCTTGAAAAATGCAGAATTCACTTTCGTGGCAAGGATTTGTTTTAAGTATTCACCTATAAATAAAACAAGTGGTAGATTCGTGATCAGCGTTAAAAAAATACTTTAAACATAGTCCTGGAACGACGACTATCGAAAAAAGTTTATCAGGAATTTTTATAGGTAATATGGCAAAAATTTGAGATTTTGCGTATTTTCAAACAGCGATATCATCTCGGTGGCATCGCGGAGAAATCCTGGTGCTATCACGTTTTACGGCACGAAATATAGAAGATGGTGGATATGACGGGGTCGAAAGAGCTACATAAAACGGTGTACATTCAGATTTTTTTTTTTTGAAAAGATGAAAGTAAATAAAAAAACAACTCCGTCCATTTTTTCGCACCGAGCACACATCAGGCATCTATTCTGACCAAAAGTCAAATGCGACGTTGGCATGAATTTTCCGTGGATTTTTCCGCATTGAAACTGAATCGGACAGCCGTTTTGCCTGAAAGTCAAGTACGACGTTGGGGTGGAAAACAGTTGAAAATTGAAATTTTCATATCGCTTCGAACATGGCGAAGCCAAAAATGTACACTGAGAGAAGGATCTAGTAAAAATGTCTATATCGCTTGAGAGATAGCATATAACACATAGTAATAGGGCGCTAAGGCGCCACCTATGACAGAAAGTACCAGATTTATAAGAATTTTTCTTAGATATTATGGTAAAAATTCTTGGATAATCTGTGACTTTTTGAAATAGGTGGCGCCCTAGCGCCCTACTACTGTGTGCTATAGTAATTGCTCTTAGATGATCAGTAACTTTTACTAGGTCCTTCTCTCAGCGTAGAGGCTTTGTAACAAGCTTTGCAAATAAAAGAATATTATGAGGAAACTAGATGGAAATTTTTATTTACAGCTTTTTTTATGTTTCGGAAAATTATTGGCGTTTTTGTTCAGAGACGTGTCTTTGATTTGCCATACAGTACAGCGTCTATTTACGCTATTTACACTTTATATTGCGACTTAGTGCGTTGTCACTCGTTGAACTTAAAAAAAAAAATTTAACTTTTTTTAGGCCCTATTTCAAAATGTACGCATCACTTTTAATTTCACAGGTGCGACTGAGCCAAATATCGAATATTTCGAACTTCTGCGTATGTAGAAGCCTATCGAGTGTGCGGGACGTGTGTAGCGCAGCGAGGAAGATACACACTCCGGTGAAAAGCTGTGCGAGAAAGTTTAACAATTGCGAAATTAAATACTTCATCGGATATCTAGTGGTCGGGCGGACGTTTATAAAAAAAAAATAAAATAATATCGAACGACGTAGCGAGGTTGGAGATACAGGGAAGGTGTGTGTACTTTATAGCGCTGACCCTCAACAGCGTGTAACAGCACGATATCGATTAGTATTTCGACACGCATGCTGCATACGCGTGCACGAGGGTATAACTGTTGACCCGATAAAATGCTCGTTCGAGAATTTTTTACCCTTTAATTCTCTTTTTTTTTGTAATGAAACTTTCACAATCATCCCCTCTGACAGCTTGATTCGGCCGAGGTTCGGGCCAGTACGACGTATTATTCCCGTTTCTCTTTCTCTCGTTCTCTCATTCACTTGCGTCTAGTTAGTGTCGCGCGGTCACCAATTCAATGCGAGCTATAATAAATTCTGTCGAATGAGCAAAGCATGCACGTCAGTGGGGGCGACGGGACGAACGAAGGGCGAAGGAGGGCGGGGGCGAAACTGCCGCGCGGCTTACTTAGGGGCCGGATAATTCCCTCGTCTCTGTCCCGACGAAATTTTCAAATTGCGACAAATTTCGGGCTGCTTTGGTACACACACTGTGGTACACAGCGGCGTCGAAGCATCGAAAAGTCCTTTCGCCCAACCGAGCCACAACTGTATTTAATTGAACGCCCACCCACGCCGAACTGGACGCGTTTGCATAACACGAGAGCACAACGGGCTTCGGAGACGGCGACATACAAATTACCACGAATTATTATCGAACGCGGCGGCGACGGGTTTCCGAAAAGCTAGACACAGACTCGTCAGTCTTTTTGCGTTTTCAAAAACGCTTAATTTTTAAGAAAAAAATTCAAAATACTTTTTTTTATTTTACGAAAAAATTCAAGTGGTAATAAAAGAAACTTATTGACAAAGTTAATATTTACAGTTATCTTCTTATACTAAATTTTATACCTAATGCTAATTTTACATCTTCGGATCCTTCGGTATTTGGAAGGTTTATTTTCCTTTTCTTAGTTGAAAAAAAAACAAATTTTACTAAATTTTTCAAACTAATAGAAAAAGATTTTTTGTTGGTATTCTAAAATCCCCGCACTCTCGATAGCATATCTCGAATCCCACTTCGGAACGGAATCGCGTTGATGCTCCTCGATCGCGTCGGGTGGGGAGCATCTGCGTGGCGCACTTGCGCTGCACCGCGACGGTGCAAGTATAAAGTGAGAGAAGAAAATTAATGGATCTTTCGCACCGTCCCGCCTCAAGGCTCGGTGGGCATTCGACTAGTCAGGGTTATCGATCCTCCTCTCCCCGAGTCGCCCGAGTCCTGTGCAGCCCCATTCCTCTCTATCTTTCTCTTTACATCTGACTCCGTGGTATCCGACTCTTGTTCCTTTTTATTTTTATTTCCTCGTTTTTTATCATAGTCTCTCGCTCATTCCCATTCGGATACCCGAGTGGAAAAGTAATAGCAGGTGCGATTATGCGAAAGCGTGCGCGCATGCAACCCATTGAAATGTCATTCCCTCGAGTTCGCGTACACACCGGGTTGGATGGTGTCGGAGTCGGTGAATAAGACCGGGACGGGACTCGCGAGCAAACGTACGTGCCAGTCCCGACGATTTCCCGCGCGGAGGACACGCACTGCACTAATTCCCTGTCTCGTTGCAATATGCATAGCGCAACTCCTGCCTATCTATGTAAACGCACGTTAAATATGCACCGTGCTTTTTTTTCTCTTGCCCCTCCTCCCTCCTCGGATACGTCAAACAAATAGCTGCGTTACATGTAAGATCGACCCAATCGCACGATTATCCTTTCGGACACGATAAAGTTACATAATAAATTATATCGATAATAGTGAAAATCAATTTTTTTTCGTAGAAATTTTCCAACTTTTTTCTTTCGTGCTTGGAATTTTGATCATTGCATGGTAACAATCGAGTTAAATAATATGCACCGTGCTTTTTTTCTTGCCCCTCCTCCCTCCTCGGATACGTCAAACAAATAGCTGCGTTACATGTAAGATCGATCCAATCGCACGATTATCCTTTCGGACACGATAAAGTTACATAATTTATATCGATAATAGTGAAAATCAATTTTTTCTCGTAGAAATTTTCCAACTTTTTTATTTATGTAACAAAAATTAATTAGTTAAATTAAATCAAGGAATTTAAATTGAGATTTAAGGACCTTCATTTCTGTGGGAAATTGTAAATATGTATATATATATGGATGTATTGTTTGAATTTAACGATTTGCAAATGTGTCGATTGAAAAATTGCAGCTCATTCAATTATTTACGGGACACCCTGTATAAACCCGGCTCGGCGTTGCGTGACGAGAGCTTTTGTCAGTATAGCTCACTGTACATACAGGACATACAAGTTACATACCCGTTCGAGTATCTCGCTCACGCTCTCTTTATCGGTCGGTTTTCTCTCTCCGCTGTCAGTTCCAGAGCTCGCACCCACACAAGGTCACGTGCAAACTCACGCCTGCTGCCCTTCTGGCCGCTGCCACGTGCGATTCTCGTCGAAGGATGACTCAGACCGGCCACGCGCGACACGCTTAACTCCTGGCAAATTCATACTTCCGATAATGTTGGGCCACGGCATGTGTTTGTCCAACAAAACGCACGAGAACGGGACAATAATGTCAAACGATCGAAATTGAAAATTTCTTTAAAAAAAATAAATAAATCAACTCCAACAAAATCTTCAAAGATCCCTCAAGTAAAAAACAAAAGTGTGATGGGTGTCAAATTACTATTTTTTTTTTCAGGTACTTAATGTTTTGCTCTCCAGCTTCGCGGACGGATTCGCGGGGGCGAAATGGACCACAGGAAGGAGCGGGCAAAACGCCGAAAATGAGGGAAATTCGTTCCCCGCTTAGGCGCCGTGAAAGTGGCTCGTACATTATTTCTTTCTCAACGGGACGTTGGGACGACGTTAGGTACGGTGGTTGAGGGGTTGAAACGTTGAGTGGTTCGCCGCGTGTGTCAATTGGCGTCTTCCATTTGCCGGTTGCTCGAGGCATCTGGGTCCCCCGCTTGTTATGCCCGATAAAAATTATGTCCTGCGAAGGATCTCCTCCGGTGTTTCTTGCGTACCGTATGCATATACCTGCCGCTCTGTGTCGGTGTGTAAATATACGGCCGAACAGAAGTGGCTGTAATACCATACTAGCGGCCCGCTGTCACTGCTCGCTCCAGTGGACTTCCTCGTTCACTTGTCGGTGCCAGAGCAGTCGGGAGACGCGCAGCTGCTAGCAACTGATCGCTGGTGTATCTATCTCTCGTCTTCTCGCTGTGGTGCACGAAAGACTGCTGGAACGTGTCGGTAACGAGTCCCGGGCGTGCACCTACCTTAAGTTACAACAACGACTAGGGCCCGCTCGCGAGGACCGTAAACGCCAGTGTAGCACCGAGGAGAAAAAGGGAGCCTGGGGATGGTAAGGTTGGATTTGAATTTGGATAAGATCGAAACAGTACTTTGCATCTGGTGTCCCGAGTTAACGAAAGCACTGCAAAATATTAACAAGCACTGGTACACTGCCCGTCATTGATGCATGGTTTTTCTGGATGTCTTGCGCTATGTCTTATCGGCTTCGAAGATATGGAAGAATACATCCAGCAAGAGATTCAGTCTTTCCGAATTTTCTGCTGGATGTCCTGCTTGATATCATTGACCCCGTGAAGACATCGAGCAAGATAATCAGCTAAACGGAAAAATCAGACATCAGTGACGGGCTGTGAAGAACCAACGTACAGTAGTTTAGTGACAATTTCCATACGTTTCCGGGATCATTTTTTTTCGTTTATTTTGTTGGGTCTTTGAGCTTTTACCATCGCGATTATCGATCGGTAGATGTAGGGTAGAGCGGGGCAAAATGGGGCAACGAGGCAAAACGGGGTTTTTGGGCAAAACGTCATTTTCCAATAATTTTTGGATACCCGAATTTGCCCTATCGGATACATAAGGCTTTTCTGCCCAGTTTTGCCACCTTGTCCGATCTAAAGATGATTGAAAAATTTAGTTTTGCCCAAAAACCCCGTTTTGCCCCGCTTTACCCTACCGGTAAATGTCGGGAGCAAGTACGATATTCACGCACCTAACTTAAGTTACAAGAACGGCTAGGGATCGCTCATGAGGACGGAAAACGCTAGTGTAGCGCCGAGGATCGACCTGAGTCGTGGAGGGAAAAAAGGGAGTCTGGGGACGTTAAGGTTGCATTTGAATTTGGATAAGATCGGAACAGTACTTCGCATCTGATGTCCCAAGTTAACAAAAGCACCGAAAAGTGTTAACAAGCACTGGTGCACCCAACGTACAATAATCAAGTCACACCCTCAGAACAACAGTATCACAACTTATATGCTAATCCTACAAGAGATGTTACACTGTAGTTTCAAAGGTGCGATGTGACAATTTCCATACGTTTCCGTTATCACTTGTTTCGTTTGTTTTGTTATGTCTTTGAGCTTTATCATCCCGAGTATCAATCGATAGATGTATCGGTAAGTACCGGGAAGGCGCGAGTGTGAGCAAACACAATATTCACGCCCGAGGCAATGAGAACACGATCAGTTGGATAAAGGAGCCAATGTGAACCATCCAGGTGCGACGAACTGGATTACGCCCGACTGCGACCGGCGTTATATCGATGGATATACGTTTCTCTTATCATCGCTGATTGCTGATTATTGCCTCCAGCCGAACCGAACAAGCTGACCCGACGAGTCACATCGGAGACTTTTGATCAATGCTTTAGACCAAATCGTGCGCAAAGCTTTTTTTCATCGCCGAAACTTCCAGAATCTTTTCTACTTCCGATTGGCGCGTAACAACAAAAGATGAACGTGAACTACATTTTGCCAGACTACGACCAGAGTTATATCGACTCTTATCATTGCTGATTATTGGCTCCAGCCGAACTGACCAAGTTGACCCGACGAGTCACATCGGAGACTTTTATTCAATGCTTTGGACGGAATGTGCGCAAGTTTTTCTCTTCATCGGCGGAGCCTCCAGACTCTTTTCTATTCCCGGTTGGCTCGCAACAACAAAAAATCCACCACCACCGGCAGCTACATCGCGCGGAGGTCTTCCTCCACCCCCAATCGCCGAGCCGTCAGACGCCTTCGCGGAATGTCTCGAGTTAATTTTTTTCCTCCTCTCCCTCTACCCTCATTCACCGTAGCTTTCTTTCATTCTCCGTTCCTCTTTCTCCTGCCGAAGTGCGCGCTCGCTCCTCTTATTTTTATTCCTCGAGTTCGCGACTTAATTAATCGCATAACACGGGGGGGGCCTAATGAAATCAGAACTCCAAGCCCGCTCTCTCGGCCGCGTATCTCGGTACACCTTCTCCGTCTTTCGTTCTCTCGTTGATCCGTGTACTTCCCTCGCTATTTTATTTTTTCCTCGCCCGTTCTCGAAGCGCCCCCGCCCCTCGCGTCTCGGCGTGCAAGCTACGTAAAAACGGAAATATTTACCGGGAATACTTTTCCACCGGTCGACCCTTCGCCACCCCCCGGTTGAACCTTGCGCATATTCGCTCACGGATCAAATGCCCTGTTCGACGGGGAGAATGCCGGCCCTCGGAGTTTGTATACAGCATCGCAAAAATTACTCGTCGGCGAGTTTGAAGATCAATATTTGTCACGACGAAACATCTCGTCGATTCCCTAACAATTTTTACGTTAATTCCTGCAATTTTATTCTGTAACGAGAGAAACGGTGTAAAAATAATGCATGACCGTGCACTGAGAAAAAGACATTGCTGGATTAAGAAGATGCTCGGTGACGTACATTCGAAGGTGTATTTTGTTGGTTCAACATAAATGTTTGTTTCAATCGACAAATTTCAATTTACAAAACGACTCTTTATGTGTACCAAACAAATAACAGTTTTAAACGTATGTCACCGTTACTTTTGGTTAATCCAATCAATTTTTTTCTCAGTGTGTGAATGATATGATTTTACACAGTATTTTGTTTAGTTGACCATGGTCCAAGATCTTCGTTATCCGATAAAGTAGATTTAGATAGATTGAGAAAAAATAATGGTTGGATTAACCAAAAGTCGCTGTGACATACGTTCGAAACTGTCACTTGTTTGGTACAAATAAAGCATAGTTTGGTTAAACGATTATTTACTTCAAAAATAATACATTTTTGCTGTGCCAATCAAATAACACCTTCGAACGTGCGTCACCGCGTCTTCGTCAATCAAAGCATTTCTTTTTCTCACTGGACCGCATCGAAATCTCTGCCCTCGGTGTATTATTTATTTATTTATGTGTTTATTTATTTATTTATTTATTTATACAAAAAACAGACTACATCCAATTACACGACAATGAGAAATGTCGTCGCCAGGGTTGTATGATGGAACTGAAGAAGCCGTATATGCATAATTACAGTATAATCCATGGTGACGATCACCGCTAGCGTTAAATTATTAATCGCCGTTAGACGAAAATTCTCTAACAATTTGTACGTTAATTCCCGCACTTTTAATCCACATAAGAGAAACCGTCTAAAAAAATACAGAACCCTGCGAATGACACGATTTTACACGGTATTCTATTCGATTGACCATGTACCCAAATTTTCGTCATCCTGTAAAATAGATTGTAATTCCACCCTCCCAGCCCAAACCCCACCGGATCGAACTTTCCGCCCTCGTTGTACAGTGCACAGCGATGAACGCCGCGACCGTTAAATTATTAATCGCGGTTAGACGAAGAACGCGCGGGGCTCACCCGCGCGTCACCGAAACATCGAGAAAGCGTTGATTAATAGGTACGGCGTTGCAAGAGGCGCACTCGAGCGTCGGTGATTTTAATTAAGCTCGCTCCTCGAGGCCGACGGGGACCCGGAAGGAGAATTATTCGAGGTACGACGAGTTTTCGCGGTGGAGCGAATCCCCCGCCCGATTATTTTCTCCACCTACAGATCGTTCCGGGCCCTTCGCGAGAATTGTCCTTCATCGATGGTTCAGCCTCGCCGCATTCCAGCCCCGAGTCCTCCCGTCGAAAAATTCTTTTGTCTCCGGATTCGATTAAAGGGTGAAAATTCGGGAAAGAGACGCGATCGAGGATAACAAAACGATTAGCAGGATCGACGTTTCCCGGACGGAGGACGAGAGGTCTCGTAATACGGGAGCCGCGACACCCGTTGACAGTGGCGAGAGTCGTGAAATATTTAACCCGCCTCGCGATGAGAAACGAGTCCAGTGAACTGGTGTTTCGCCGTTCCTCTGCACCTGACCGTTTCCCATGGCGCGTTTACCGCTTACATTAATATCGCTTGCCCGTGGCCTCACTCGGTCCCGCTATCGTCGTACCTTCCTCCGTTAAAATAATAAGCGTCCTTCGTCGGGAAACGAGTGGGCTGGAGAACACAACCCCTCGTATCCGCGTCGTGGAGCCTTTCGAACGATATTACGAGACACGAAGCCGCGCGTCGTTCCTCGACACCGTTCGACCCTTTTATTTAACTACCCGGTCGTAATCATCGAACGCGATTAAGGGATTCGTCCCGGGACCGCCCGAGACTATAAGGAGGAAGAGCTTCCGTTATTAATATTTCCTTAACGTTATAATTAAAAGACGGGACAAAAAAGCTAAATGGAAACTAAACCATAGTCGCTTTTTTTACAGGAAACGGACCAAAGATGAAACAAACTCGTCTAATGTACGGAAAACTCTACACTGAGAAAAAAATTAGTTGGATTAACCAGAAGTCGAGGTGACATAGGTTCAAAGCTGTTATTTGTTTGATAGAAATAAAGCATTGTTTTGTTAATCGATTACTTGCCTCAATTTATCCAAAATTTGTCGATTGAACCAAACACATTTGTTGTACAAACAAAATACACCTTTGAACGTATATCACAGCGCCTTTGCATAATTCAACTATTTCATTTTCTCAGTGTATAAACAAAATGATATTCCGTCAATCTCCGTTGCGCCAAAAGCGGGACAAGCAAGAATAGAATAGCGATGACCGGTTGGACGAAAGGTTGATTCGAGTTTCGGTATGACAGCGAAAATTGGTCGAAAAGCGAAAATGCATCGAACGCGATTGAGAGACAAAAAAGCTAAATGGAAACCTTTAAGGTACACAAAACTCGATAAAAAAAAGATATTCCGTTAATCACCGTTGCGCCAAAAATGGCACTGAAATAAGCGCAAAATAGCAATGACCGATTGGGCGAAAGGCTGATTTGAGTTTCGATATAATAGCAGAAATATTCTAGCATTTCGGGATCCGTCCCGCTATCTCCGGCAACTATAAGGAGAAATAGTTTCCGTTATTAATATTTCCTTAATGTACAATTAAACAACGGGACAAAAAAACTAAATGGAACTTAATCCATATTGTTTTCTTGTACTGGAAACGGACCAAAGATCAAAACCTTATCCGTCTCCAACGTACACAAAGCCCGATAAAAAAATGATATTCCGTCAACCTCCATTGCGCCAAAAACGGTACCGAAGCGAGCACAAAATAGCGATGACCGGTAGGGCGAAAGGCTGATTCGAGCTTCGGTATAACAGCAGAAATACTGCCAGCCGGGTGACGCGTATGGTTGGACAGTGGCAGCAGCATTGGCAACTGTTGCTGCTGCGGAATCCATCGAGAAGGGAGAGGCACGGTACGGGCGGTATCGCGAAAACCCGGGGCCCGACGTCAGGCCCCCGCGACATTAACGACGGCGCTTTGTGAAGCGAAACTATAACCGAATTACCGGCGTCATTTTATGCATCAGACTCGCCATACCGTAACTGAATTCGATGGGTAACCCAATTACGCATCTTTGCCTGGTTCATGTGCTCTCGCGTCTCTTCTATCGTATTATACGTGTATACACGAATACACATACGTACACGCGCGAATACCACTGTAGGGTAGTACGCAGCGAAAGCGCCACACGGGAATCTAGCCAGACAGCGTGGATAGTATTGATATGATGCCATTTCGATGGGCATGCCGAGTAGGAAAAATCCGTAGGTGAGTGCGGGCAGACATCTGTGGCGCGTAGGCGCGATGCGGACGCGTATGTACCGCGAAGTCGGGTGTCATTTTGGGGACAAATGTGAGCGAGCGAAAGTGGCGGGGGGGGGGGGGGGGGGGGAGTGAGTGCGGTCTACGGTTCGGTACAAAGCGGGAGTCGGAGGGAGAGAGCGAACGAACGCGGTCCACTATATTGTGGCTCCACTCAATCAGAAGTCATAATACATTTACCGGGAGCTAATGAAGTCTTGATGAAAGGCTGCCGCTGGGACTGCGCGAGAGCAGGGGTTCTCAGACGCGTGGAGCGACACCGGGAGGCGTCGAAATCAATGCCGTCTTCGCTTCGCCTCGGACTCGTTGGTATCTGATTGCATTTTTGTTGTTGTTCAAGACGGGGAATACTGAGGCCCAAGAGTCATTACTGGGTAGCGAAGAGTCCGGGCAAGCCTGGTGGCGGAGACGGGAGAGTGGCGAGTGGTCTTTGAAGAAACTGAGCAAAGAACAGCGAAACCCATAAAGGGGAATCGCTTCTGCGGCGTCGTTGACAACCAGTGGAACACTCGCAGTTCGCTCGAGACCGGGGATTTAATCCTCAGAAATTAAAAATGCCCGCGTTTACGCGGCGTTTCAAAGAGCCGCGACTTGCCGGCTGGGTTTTCTGTGCCTAGGAGTCTCCCGGTCCCCGGATTCGTTCGTCGCTCTTCCCGACTGAGACCGCGGAGAGACGGAATATGGAGCAGGATGGGGAAGAGCCGACTGTGGTGGCGCATCGTGCATGCCGCCGACTTTCTCTCGTCGACGGCTCCATTTACAGAAACCCCATCAAAGGGATTGTGGCATTACACTTTAGAGTTTAGGAGGCTGGAAGCTGGGCGGTGGTTCGCGGCTCCGGTGGAAGGGTACGAAGGGAATCGCCGTAGTTGTGAAACGGGGTTAGTATCGGTGTGCCGACTGTCTCTTTCGCGCGTATCTCCTCGACCGCTCGGCTGGGAGACGGCGCGAGTGTCCGATGTGTAGCTGGAGTCGCGGACAGCTACATCGCCAAGGGTGAAGAGAAGCGTCGGGCGGAGAACGCGAAGAAAAGGAAAACGGAAAATAGCCTCGTGAACATTTACCTTCTGCTCGACTCATTTTCCCTCCCGTTCCTCCTTCCCTGTCTTCCGCTCACACCCTCTCTCTCTCTCGGGGTAAATGAGTATTTGTCTTTGTGAATAAGTAAAACGCATTACGAAGTTGCCGGCTGCGCCGAGCGAGCCGGTTCCAAAAAATGTGGAAGCCTCAAAAAAAATTTGCTTGCGGGCTGCCGAAGAAAAAAATGTTTGTTTCAATTCTACACTGATAAAAAAATACGGTTGAATCAACTATGAGGCAGGGACGTTCACCTAAATATTTTGTTGGCACAGCTAAAAAATTGGTTATTTCAACAATTTATTGGATGATTTAACCAACATATTTCTGAATCATTAAAATATTTTGTTCGACCAACTAAATATTTATTTGAACGTCCCTGCCCGAATCTTAGTTAATTCAACTGTACTTTTTTATCAGTGTACTATCAATTCTTGCAATTCCATATAATATTGAAACAACGACAGCAAGACTGTCAAGGTGACATGTTATCGTTTCTATCCGGTATGAAATTGTACGAATTCAGAGTAGAATTGAAACAACGTTTTTACTTGTTTTTACTTCATTGGCAGCCCGCAGGCAGATTTTACTTGATTCAATGATATTTTTTTTCCGTGCGTTTGGTGCTGGTTTTAGGTAAAATTCTCAACGCAAGTGCACGAACCGGAAAATTGATGAAGATCCCATGCGCAGAAGAAGGTCCGTAGTCTCGTTGGAATCCTAGTGTCTCGCTCAGCTAAAGGTTGTAGCGACTATTAACATTTCGCCGGCTAAGGTCGATTTCGCCAAATAGCAAGAGTCTCTTGTGTCGCGCGTGCCCGATACGAGTTGCGACATCGTGCTACGTGCTGTGGAACAGGTTGAGATGAGTTACTGGCATTTCATGCCTATCCACCGTGCAAAAGCAAAAAAAGTAATAATCTTGGGGCATCGTACACGTCTCTCCGTGCGTCCAGATAGAAGAGCGACTACGGTAATCATTGCAGATGCCCGCTCGCCTCTTGGGCAGAACGGTGCTACTTCGGTTAACAGTGGAGGGCATCGGGTGTAGCTGGGGCAACATCGCGGCCGTTCATTCTCCTCGCTCACGAAGTCTTCTCGTAGTAAGACTCCGCGAGGCCGAATTGAATTTGCAAACTTGCAGATTGGATTCCAACTTGCCTATTACAGGGTGCGTCTGTTCCGGTTAAAAGCCGAACGGGGCTTTCTCGCAGGGAGGGGGCGGTTGGGGGGAAGGGCGAAGGGGGCACGCAGTATAGTGCTACCGAGGTTGGTGGGTGCCGTGCCGGTGGGAGAAACGACCGGGGGCAAGGGAATTAATGCCGATACGGTATACGGAGATCGAGGATTACTACGAAGAGCTCGCGAGCGTCTCTCGGGTTGTCTTAGAGAACTCGCGGGCGTTTCGGCTGCACAGCCGGTAACCGTGTATGTATGTGTATACCCGAGGAACCAGAACCTCCCGGAGCTCAGCGTCGAGCCAACGAGGCTATTTTCTCTACTACTACGTAACACCGAATATTACACGGGCGACGGACCCTTCCGAGCGAAACATCGAGGCCGGGGGTTGCTGCGCCCCCCCCCTCGCTCACCCTCGCGAGCCACCATCCCCCCCCCCCCCACCCCAACACAGTCTACTTCTCTGCCATCAAGAAATCCCTGAGCGAGTCTGATTAGGATTCGTTCGTTTATTGATTTTAATTACGACCTCCTCCCTCCCAACTTCCCCCACTCGTTCATCCTGTTCTCCGCCCCAGAGGCTCTTCTTAGGCTCTAAAATTATGACGCTGAAATCCATGGATAAAGATAAACTCTGATTCAACATCATTTTTCTTTAATTTTTTTATTTATTTTTTTTCTAACATCTTACTCGTAAATAAAGACGTTAGGATGCACGAGGAGTTTGTCGAGGTAGGGATTGAGTTGGACGAGCTCTATCCCGTGAATTTTCGTGTTAGCGTGTAACGAGGTAGAAAACGTTTCCCTTGATACATTCTTCAGGTTCTTGATGTGTGTGTGTGTGTGTGTTCGAAACAGTTTCGCGATACAAACGGCCGGTACAATGTACTCGGTCTCGGTTCCTACGTGTGTTATTCAAATTAGATTCCTCACGGCGAGCGGGGTAAGAGTCGTGTCTAGAGAGAGGACGGGGGGGGAGGGGGAGAACTTGATGTAAAGCTCGAATAATTCGCAAGGATACAACGTGCGGTATGTCGTAGAGGTACGCCGAACGCCTTGGGGGCATTCGTGCCACTGATGCTCGCGAGCTCAAGAAGCAGGCATGGAGAGACCGAGAGAGAGAGAATGAACGAGGGATGAGAGAACTACGTTCATATAACCGACGACGTATATCAACATCCCAGCGGGCTGTGACTGCTACGAGCGGCTGACTGCCAGCATCCTTGGGCCACAAAGTCTCATATCGTTTTCACGACGCAAATCACAGCTTTCAAGGCACTCCCCGGTATGACACGTTAATCGTTCGATTCTAATAATGTTTATCAACAGTCGCCACTCCGCCGAGACCCGGCCTGATTGAGTTTCACAAGCGTTTCGTTATTTTTACTTTTATTTATTTATTTATTTATTTATTTTCTTTTTTGTAAGAAAACTTTCACTGCCATATCCGAAAAAAATATTCAATAGCGAGCAAAGAGTAAAAAAAAGAATTTAAAACGTTCACTGCCCGGTTATTCGCCGTGCACTTGGGTGCACGAAAAAGTATGCTCGAAGAGCCTAATTTGTGCAATGATTCGTTGAAACTTGCGAGAAAATTTTAAGATTTTATCCCTTCATCAAAGACTGGATATTTTTTACATATTCCGAAAAATAGAAAGGTTTTTCGAAAACAAAATTGAAACGTTCACTGCCCAGTTCGCCGTGCATTTGGGTGCACAAAAAAGTATGCTTGAAGAGCCTAACTTGTGCAACGATTGGTTGAAACTTGCGAGAAAATTTTAAGATTTTATCCCTTCATCAAAGATTTTGGATTTTTTTTATCGATACCAAAAATAATAAGTTTTACGAATAAGAATTTGAAACGTTCACTGCCCAGTTCACCGTGCATGTGGTTGCATGAAAAAGTATGCTGGAGCAGCCTGACTTGTATAATAATTCGTTGAAACTTACGAGAAAATTTCAAGATGTTCAACCCTTATCGAAGGCTTTAGATTTACATTTTTTTTATCAATAATTCCCAAGAGTAATGGGTGCCTTCCTCTTTGGCCACTTTCTCTCCAGACATCGCTCCTCGTCCCCCACCCCTGTCCCTTGTTTCCACGAGCATAAACGCAATAATTTCGCGAGGGCGAAAAGGGGTTGCTGATGCTGAGCCCCGCCGAGTATGGCATGCGCGTAAATGTAGTTATAAATAAATCTAGGAGCTCTTAATGTTCGCCGACGTTGGTAGGTTGGCGGGTAGGTAAGTTATACAGAGAGAAAGGCGGTCTCGGTATCGTAGCAGAGAACTGCGCTGCTTCTGCCAGTTCTGCCACTGGGGAGGAAAGGAAGTTCACGAGGAGAAGAGCAGAAACCGAGAACCGAGAAATGGGCGAGAGATGAGAGCGAGAGTGAGAGTCGCGCGGGGTGAATTGCCGTTGCGTGGTGTATAGGCGAAGGGTTGCCACTCCGCCGGCGTTGCTCCGCTCCGTCGAGGGATGGAGGCAAACGGAAGGGTTTGAGAGACTGCGACACGCGTGCCGGGAATCTACTCGGTAGCATTTGACTGCTCGTTCTTTGGTCTTCTCATCTTCCTCCTTCGTTCCATTCCATTTACCTTTCACATACTGTAGCGCGACCTCCACGGGTTTCTACTTTTTCCATTTCTTTTCATCAGCCCTCGATTCAACGCTGTGCAAACATTCCATTCAGCGTCGGCCTTTAACTCTTACAGAAGTCACTCCGACAGTCGGACTCTGAGAAAAAGTCATCAAAGTCCTCAACCACGAGAAAGGCGAATGAAAGATACAAAGAAACCCGCGCAGGTGCAAAATCGTTTCCGGAATAATTAATTACCGAATTATAAATTATTATACATTAATTACGAATTATAAATATATTATTTTATAACGGGTGCGGAAAGATAAAAAAAATGTCTCCTCTTTTTGGTCGCCCCTTAACGCTTAATGCTGCACGCTTAACTTTGCCAAAAATCACTCTCACAGTCGGATTGTGAGGAAAAGTTATCAAAACCCTCAGCCACGAGGGTTTTGATGAATCACGAACGAAAAATGCAAGGACGTCGGCGCCGGATGCTTAACTTTAACAAAAGTCACTCCGACTGTCGAGCTCTGAGAAAAAGTCGTCAAACTCCTCAGCCACGAGAAAGTCGAATGAAATATAGTGCGAAAAACAATAAATGTTATTTTTCTCTACCCTTTTTGGTCGTCGCGAACCGACACGTTAGCGCCACCCTGCACGCTGAACTTTGACAAAAGTCACTCCGACAATCGAACTCTGAGAAAAAGTCATCAAACTCTTCGGCCACGAGAGAGGCGAATGAAAGATATACGGAAAGTCGCACAGGCAATTAACCAGCGGATTATAAATTATTATATTTTTCAAACTCATGCGGAAAAATGTAAAATTTTATTTTTCTCTCCCCTTTTTGGTCGTCGCTCACCGGTCACGTTGGCGCCTGCTCTGCATGCGTCGGGCCATATGCCGGCTCACGTACGCTCGAGAGTCCCTCATTGCGTGACAATTAAACTCACCGCGCCCGAGGCCGGAGATACAACGTATTATACGTATTTGTGATACGTACAGGAAAACTTCTGTCGCGATTATAGCGCAGACACAGAGACGGTGCTCGAGATTGCGAGAGGAAGGGCGAAGAGGTAGGCACAGGTGAGAGACTCGACGCTGAGGCTTCGTCGCCCGTTAACGACGTCCTGGAAATGCCCTCGCTCGTTCGCGGAGACTCGAATATTACGACTGCAATAATAATTCTCTGATTAACACACGGACGATTCATAATACCCTCTTACTCCTGTTCGTTTCTTCTTCTACCACGAAATGCGAATTTTTTTTCTTTTCTTATTCTTAATCTTATATTATTTTCCCGTCCGCCTCAACCGTGTACGAATAGTGTTTCCACACGCAGAATAACGTAATCACAACGTTGGTCGGATTAAGATCTGCGAGGTTTTAACCACGATTAAAAACGATGCTTGTAACGCGAACGACAAGGCTCGTTACACTTTGCACTTCTGTGTACACACAACGCCCACCGGAAGTCACTCTCCGCGTACATAAATCACGATCGCGAGTGTCGCCTCTGTAATAAACAAACATGGCCACCGTGAAACCCTCAGACGTCGTCCTCATGTCTCTCATTAAAAAAAAAATAAAAAAAAAAAGTAGAAGAAAAATTCTTCGAATTCCGCTCACGGAATAAAAAACGGTCTCTCAATTTTCCGCTAATTTCGTTCGAATTTGTCGGAGTTCGTCCCGGCACCGCGAGTCCCGGAGAAGAGCCGGAATCAAGGGCGAGCATTATTCGTCGATGGCGAAGACGAAAGCGTAGGAATCGAGCGTGGGCGAGCTGCGCGAAGAACCGGCGAAGAGAGCGCGGGGATGAAATGAGTCGAGAAATTGTTTCCCGAAGGAATTTATCAATTTTCTTTGAGGGATTCTAATTGTACTAATTTGTTTGTCTCGGGAGAGAGAGCCCGGGGTATCCGTCGAGGCCGAGTTACTCGTCGAAATCTCGGATCTCGATAGGGCGGGGGGCGGCAATCTGGAATTCTATCGTTTAATCTTCGTTGCCTCTCGCCCTCGGATTTCTGTGTTACGGCTGTGCGAGCTATACCGTAGTACGCACACACACACATCCCTCTTCTCGATATCTCGTTCTTTCTCCCGGGCGATAGGAATCCGCGAGTTCTCAGCGGGATCTCGATATCGTCCCAGCGGCTACCGCGCTTTTGCCCGCCGTTACTCCGTCGAATCCGGGAAACAGTCAATGTACCGTGACGGAGCGATCGGAGATTCGGAATTCATCGATCACTCGGCAGAATCCGGCGCGAGTCGCGCGGGCGAATGCAAACACGCGCCCACGCGGACGTCTGTTCGCCGTGATATTTATGAATTTTTTTTTAACCCTTTCCCGACGCGAACAAGGCGGAGAATCGAGGGATCGGGTGTCCCGGCTCGGCTTCCACGTGATCTTGCGTTATCATTGACCCAGCGAGCACATTGTCGCCGGTCTTGTCGTCGGTTCTCGTTCACGCTTCGATAGAATTCGAAGGCGCGAGCGGGCGCGCGTTTGCGGGGCAAAGGTGGTCGGGAACTGGGAGTAACGGGAAATAAATTCTAGGGAGGAGAGAAAGAAAGCCGGGGCATGTGTGCGGCGGGCGATATGCGGACGGGAGTTCCGAGCCCGCGCAATAATACGTTTTTAATTGCCGAGCTCAGTGCGTTTCTGTGTCACACAGTGCATGCACCGGGCTCGACCGGCTTTACATTTCGTACGTGGCGCGGCGCCCGCCCACATCGCGGATATTTATGTGGTAACGTGTGTCTAATTTATCCCCCGGTTTAATATCAACGGACTCGTACACCTCGCTCTCTCTCTCTCGCCGGCCTCGTACGCCTCTCTCCCTTCGTTCCCTACGTGTCGTGCACGCTTTTCGTTCCCTCGGCGTCTCTCAACGGCCGGCACTTCTCGCTCTCCGGAAGCCCCGGCACCCAAGGCGGTGATATACCGCGGCTTCGTATTGCGTTTCGCCGTAAGCCCTCTCGCGATTACTGAGCCGCGGGCGCCCAATAACTGAGATATTGTCCGCTAATACACTACCGCTGAGAAAAAATAATAATAAATAACTTGATATCCGGGACGTCGTCGTGATAAAAGATGATTCAGGGACTTTTGTATTTAGCTGCGGAATTAAAGTCTTCGTGAGATTCTAACTCGACAATTAAATGCGATAAGATCTTCGACCTTTTCTCGAAGGTAAATTGTACGTAAACTCGAAGGGCTGTGATTCACCACGGAAAAGAAATGGTTGGACTAACCAAGGTGCGGTGACATACACGTTCAAGGGCGGTATTTGGTTGTTTCAGTCAACATATTTTGAATCGACTGAAGCGAATAATCGCCGACCAGAATACCAGACAACAGCTTTGAACGCATGTCATCGCGACTTTTGGTTGATCCAACCACTTTTTTCTCAGTGTGTACCGCGGCTTCGTATTGTCTTTTCGACGTAAGTGGGGGCGCCCAATGACTGAGATTAAAAATAAAAATTACACTGAGAAAAAAAATGGTTGGATGAACCAAGGTGCGGTTATTTAGTTAGTACAATAAAAAATGTCGTTCGAATCGAAATATTTTGAATCGACTGAAGCGAATAATCGTTTAATAAAATTAAAATTTAGTTTTACCAACCAAATTACAGCTTTGAACGTATGTGACCGCGAATTTGGTTAATCCAACAATTTTTTTTCTGTGTACATATCCTGACCGTCACCACAGTAAAGGCTCATTCAGCGATGTTTATATTTCGCTACAAAATTAAATTAAAGTCTTCCCAAGATTTTAACTCGATAACTAATTGCCACAACACCCTCAACCGTCCCTCGTACAAAGTCGCAACGTGTGAAAAAAAAATCCTTAAGAGCCTCAATACGAAAGGTCTTATTTCTTATTTTTTTCTAAGCCTCACAGGAGGACCGCAAAGGTGGAAGACGAATGGTTTTCAGATCATCAATCATCTCACCTGCTGTGCAAGTCGCTAATAATATATTTTTTTAATTACCAACTTTTCTCCACCCTCCGACGTGTGTACCTCCTCTCTTCTCACTATTCACGCTTACGTGTGTGTGTGTGTGCGCCCGACACGAGGCCGCGATCTCCGCAAGATCGAAGTTCGCTCAGTTTCGGAGGGGTGAATCGCGAGGCCCGATACACGGAGAGAGAATGCGAGGGAGAGATCGACGAGAGACTGTTAGGTACCGGGTGGCGGATGGTGCTGGTCTGAAGGCTGATATCAAAGCGCGGGTTGGCGCCCCGTCAAACAATACACGGAGAGAGATGCTGATGCGATTGTATTATGGCTAGTGGACCGGCTATCCATTGTCTCGTCACGTCCTACCCACTCGCTTCCTTTTATCTCGATCCCCAGACCTCGGCGTATCGTATCGTATCGAGTGAGCATCCATCGAAAGTAGCGTGCTCGCGAGATGATATAGGGAATAAAAAAAAAACCGAAGAAGAAGGAAGAAAAAGAATACCGTGCGAGCGAAGAGTCGGACAGAGAAGGAAAGTTTCATCACAATACGACTCTTCGCAGGCACCGACCACGTGAGACAATGACGAGGACCGCGATGCGACGATCTATAGTTGCGGTGGTAAAATATAACGTGTGTTCGACACTGCACGCACCTCTCTACGTGCCGAGAGCGGACGATTTCGTTCCCTCCCCTCCGTCCGTGTGTGTGTGTATCGTTGCCATTCCCTCGCACTCTCACTCGTGCCCTCTCTCGAGCAACGTATTTGAAATTCTGCGGTGCCGATATTAGATTACCGAGAGCGATCGACTACTTCCTGCCCATCGTCGTCGTCCTCGTCGTCCCGGGCTACACGTCAAGAACTAACCATGCGGTATTTCGTTGTGTACACGTTTGCTCGGTTGTACTCGACCTCGGAGATGTGTGCGCGATCGAGCACCCGTATTATGCACGGTTTAACGTGTCGGCTCAACGGAATTCGTGGAATTTCGCCCGATCGCCTCCATAGGCGGGAGCGCGTAGCCGTTGAACATCGCGACATCCGGCTGCGAGCTCACGACATCTCCATTTTTTAAGGTTTCCGAAAGCGACGACTTTATTTTCGTGGATGCACTTACTTTGCGCGGACACTCGATGGCGATCGGCGATCATCTTTTGCTTCCTCATTGAGCAAGCTATTTTTTGTGGAGTGAAATTCCTTACCTGCAACGAGAGAAAAAAACATATATTGCGTTAGATCGTCGGAAAGTTTTTTAATTGGCGAGGAAACTAAACGTCTCTCGCGATTCTCGTGAATTTAGGCGGGGGAGTGGGGAGAGTGAAAAAGAAAAATAATTAAACGACTACGACTACACGGGCAGGGTAGGCTGGAGGCTCGTGAGATACGTGGCTAAAAACGAGTTGCCGCCGGGGTCCGCAAATTTATCTGATTTTCATTCAAATGGGGAGACTCACCTCATCTCGCATTTATGTATTCCAGTGATATTGCACTTTTTAAACTCTCGCCTGTGTCTCTCCCTCTCTCTTTCTCTACCTCTCTCTCACTTTCGTGCTCGGCTTTCACGCTGGATATTAAGACCCCTACAGCGGGTGTATTAGTCATATAAATTCGCTTCAAGACCGACGGGAAACCCACGTACCTATAGCTATACACTTTTTCATATACCTAATATATAAATGTATTTTTAATGAACGCGTGCCATAGCGGAGTCTCGTTTGCATAGTTTTTCGGACGAGACAATTCGGGTCTTCGTGCAGTAAATCGTGAATCTGAATAAAACAGATTTTTCAGTCTTTGATACATGAAAACAAATAAAATCGGAGTTCAAAAAAATATTTCTTATTTGTTTCTTTCTTTTTTTTCCTTACGCATTCGGATCGGCGATACAAATTTACTTATATTTTGAACATTGAGTCGGGTATGCACTATTAATTTCTCTATGAAAATCAAATTCGGATTTACCATGTTTGTTTCATTTCATAGAATAAACTTTCGCGTAAACCACCTCTTACTTTTTATTGTACCTATAGCTATACACTTTTCCATACACCTAATATGTATATATTTAAATATTATATATTAATATATTTTTATATTTATAAATATGTCAATATATTTGAAAATACATTTATATGCATTTTAATGAACGCGTGCCATAGTCTCGTAATGTCGTAAATCGTAGATCAGAGTAAAACAGATTTCCCAGTCGTTGAAAATTCAAGAAAAGATTTTTCATTTATTTCTCTTCCCTTTATGCATTGCGATCGAAGATACGAAATTGCCGATATTTTCAACATCGAGTCGAGTGTCTACCATTAAATTCTCGAATTTGATAAAAATCAAATTCGGATTCCGCATCTTTGTTTCATTGCGCACGAAAAATATTGCCGTTCACAACGTCAATCATTAATGGGCGTCCGAAAACTTTCGGATAAACCGCCCCGTATTTTTAATCGTCCGAGCCGGAGGCTAGCAGAAAAAAGTCGGTGGCGATGCGAACAACGGGAGTAACAAAATACTATAAAAAGCGTGTGCCGCGTGTACGAGCAAATAAAAAAAATAAAAAAATGAAAAAAAAGAATCGAGAAGCTGCGAGCAGCGCGTGTTCCATTCTAAGGGGTGTTGGGCTCTTTCCCGATTTTAATCAAGCACCCCCGCGGCAGCCCCCTTGCCAGCCATCACTGACCGAACCCCCGAGGTCCTTTCGCGTTTCACGCTTCCCCACCTGAAAAACTGGGTCCCCCCTGACCCGCGCCCGATCCACCTCGAAATTCCTTCGGTTAATTACGCAGATTTCCAATGCATCCCGGCGTCGGCTTTCGTGGAATTTTTACGACTGCCCTTTGCTCTATCTTCGTGCCCTTTCCCTCTCGTTCAACCCGCAACTGGGGTGCCGATTTGTACGAGTAAAATATCTCGGCGCGGATATGAATTTTATAAACCGTTGCTCGCATTCGCGAAGCGATATCGAGTCCGAACGAACCTTGGCCTGTCCCGATGACGCCCGCGTCCGCCTTTCGCCCTCGCGCGCATTGTCAATCGATTATCGATTGACGATGCTTTATTAATTCATCCGATAAAAACAACGGCGCACATACTGGAAACTCCAGCACCGCTGCGATACGCCATAGTTTCATTTCGGTAGCTTCGAAGATTATTAAACTGTTCTCCGAATTTCACGAGCGAGGGCGAATTCTCGTAAACTGACCGATCACACGGAGAAAAAAAAAATTGTTGGGACGACAAGAATTTTGTTACCATAACTGATTTACCGGGTTAACATAGGGACAACAAAATATTTTGTTGTGGCAGCAAATATTTTACTGTAGCAGCTAAATATTTTTGCTGCCACAACAATAAATTGTTAACGATCTAAATTTTATTAGAGAAACAGAACTATTTTTTCCGTGCACATCTATTTAATCAAATTTCTTTCATTCTATTAAAATCAATTTTTCTATTTCATTCTATTTAAATCAAATTTTATTTGACGACAAAAAATATTGATAAACGAGATGTGAGTGCGTAAGAGAAGAAATCCCGAAGTAACGACTGTATCGCGAACGTGTCCTTTCCACAGCGCGCGGCGACACGAGAGAGCGATAAATCGTTTTGGGTCATCGGAACAGGGGGCAAAACAGGAACAGCCGAGAAAAAACCCGACGGAAGAATCCCGTCGCTATAAATAATTCAACCGCCGTCCGAGAAGCGAGAAAGCGACATAGAGGGGGACGAGTCGTGTGTACTGGAAGGGTGGAATAAGGTGGTACGTGCGCGGTGACCGGGGGAGGGGGGGGGGGGGCGTTGGGGTTCCATGCGGTTCGTCGGGGCGGGTTTAAGAATCTAATCTTTTCGGCAAAAAGGGGTTTTCCGCGGAACGAAGAATGAGCGAGACAGGAGCGAGGGGTGAAAACGAGGGCGAGAATCTCCTCGCCTGCCACCTGAACCATCGCCGCGAAAGATCCGAGAATCTTCCTGACACCCCCTTAAATACTTAATTCCATTCGCCTCTTAATTGGACAGTTTTATTAAGGGATGCATATTTCAGATGGCTTTTTTATTATGTCTATCGGGAGCTCGCCGCACTTTCTCCAACTCTTTTTTTTTCATTCCCTTCTCCATCTCCATCTCGCGCGCATTACACGGATGTAGCAAAGATACGGTCGAGGCTTGCGCGGCTGTCGCGCCGCGGAACGGGGGGGGGGGGGGGGGGGGGGGGGGGGGGCTTAAAAAAATTAGATTTCAACCCTTCGGAAAATATTAGCACGCCGGGAGAGACGGAGAACGAGCGGGAGCTGCGAGATTGCCGGCGACTCCTTCGTGTACAACCCTTTACTCGGTCCCTTGGAAGGCTCACTCTCCTCGTATTGTTGCTCGGGATTAAAGGCGCCAAAGTGTTATTTCTCGGGGCTCGAGAGACCGAGAGATTTTCTCTCCGCTCTCCTCCTTTCGCTGGGTTTTTCTTTTTTTTATTTCTATTTTATCGAGAAAATAAAGCCCGGTTAGCTCGACCCTCGCACGACCCCAAATATTCTCTTTAAATTCTCTTACCCTCCGACGACCTTTTTTTTGCTCTCCTATCCACCTTCGGTCCGGCTTTTAATTCTTTCAAAAGAAGAATCAACGATAAAACGAATTAAAAAAAAAATCTTCTAGCCCAAAAGCGCTAGTGTAGGGTGTGCGGTGGGAAACGAGCGGGAGGCGAGGTCGCGGCCAGAAAGAGAGTAGCGTGAGCAGTGTATAAATTTTAATAAGCCTCATTCGAGGCAACCCTTTGAGCCGGCCGAAATGAACGAATTAAAAGTTTCTCTCGTTTTGGTCCCGGCGCTACAAGTACTCGCCGACGCACTTTAGTGGTCTCGCGGTTGACATTTCAACTCGCTCTACGATCTCGCCGAATAGCCGAACTTTCGTCGTTTAGCCGGCTCGCGGCTGTGGCGCGACTCGGCTTTTACCGCTCCTGCGCACCGCACCGACGCCCGTTCAAAGTTCCGACAAAATATATTTTTCATTCGATTTTATTTTTGTATTTTTTTCGTCGTGACAACCGAGGCTGCCGTCTCGCTGCTGAATTATTCGCGGACCAGCAGAGACGATGCTCCGAGAATAATAAAATATCTCACGGAAGGATATTTTTCTATCGTAACTCACAACCCATTCTTAAATAATAAATAATAAATGTGTTCTTTTTTTTTCATTCGACATTCGCTCTTTCCATCGAAGAAATTTTACAACCGGCGAGAATGTAAAGTCCTGCAATTTTCTTGCTGAAACCGCAATACCCCGGAACGGTCAGATCGATGCTGGAAGTGCCCGACAATAATAATAAGTATGCTATATACAGCGAAGGGCATGAAACAGAACGAGGCTGTCTTCGCTCTGCTTTCCCGGATATTATTACTTAAAGAGTATGCCGGAACGAGCACGTGCCGAGTTAGGAAGATACAAGCCCGAGAGGATCGAGGAGGGGAGGGGGGGGGGGGCATCGAGGGCAGGGGGGTGAAGGGGGAGAGGGCTGTTCTCCCGAGAAACTTGGTAACTCGGTAACGTGTTCTCGTTAAAGGGAAAGAGAGCCAGAGATGAGAAGCATCGAGAGAAGGCCGCGGCTCGAGTGCATAGCCCGGAACCCAAGAGCGGTCTCGACTCGCTCGTTCCTACGTACGAGTAACCGAGTAAGATTTCAATTAAAACAACCCCCCGGCATGCCGGGGGATTAGCAGTACGAATCCGTACCGCTCACTCCCTCGGCGGCCGCAGCGGCGATGCCGAAGAAAGCCCCGGTTATGACGCGGCATAAATATCAATGTAAATTGCTCGGGCTCGCACTCGCGCGCTCGCGTTCCTTCCGCGGGGATGCGACACACCGGGACGACCGGGGAACGATGGAGTGGCAAAATCGTGAAACTTCGTCCTCCAGGAAGACGCTGCCTCGAGGTCGCTACGACTGTCCCAACTTTATATTAAAGCAATTATTACGCGATTTGGCCGTGATGCATTTCGAATCGCTGATGATTACCAGCTGTGAGACTGCGACTACACTGAGAGAAGGATCTAGTAGATATTACAATATCGCTTGAGAGATATTATTATTACCATAACACATAGTGGTCGGGCGCTAGGGCGGTACCTATGGTAGGATGTACCGGATTTATAAGAATTTTTCTTAGAAATTATGGAAAATATTCTTGGAAATCTGAGACTCTGCCATACACGGTAAAAAAAGTTTGTAGTTTTTATAACAACTTATTGTCCACTAACGTCCACTATTTTTTATTTGTCAATTTTCTAGTTTGACAGACAAACGTACAAACTAAAATTGTTAATTGCGCGAGAAATAAAAGGACAAGTTTGTAATATTCAAACCTGAACAAACGAGTTTGACACTTATTTAATAAAATTGTTTTTACGAAACTTCGTATTCTGGTTTTACGAAATTATTTTTCTACTGTGCAGGTGGCGCCCTGGCGCTCTAGGACTAAGTGCTATGGTAATTTTTCTGAGATCATCGGTAATTTTTACTAGATCCTTGTCTCAGTGAAGGGAAAAGACGCGCATCGCAATGCCAGGCAAGCATTCCTTCTGCTTCCGACACTGAAAAAAAATTATCAATGACTCAAGTAAAATTCGCTTGCGGGCCGCCAAAGAAACAAATTATTATTTCAATTCTTACAATTGCATACGGGAATGAAACGATAACATGTCACCTGGGCAGACTTGTCGTCGTTGTTTCAATATCATATGGGATTGTAAGAATTGAAAGTACAATTGAAACGAGAATTTTTTTCTTTGGCAGCCCGCAAGGAATTTTTTTTTTCGATGCATGAAATTTAAATATTTTTCCGCGCAAGGAAAATTGACACTCACGCGCGTGCGTTCCTTTCACTAGGACGCGACATACTGGGAAGACCGCGGAACGATGGAGTGGTAAAATCACGAAACTTCGTCGTCCCGGAAGATCCTGCCGCGAGTGCGCTACGACTGTCCCAACTTTATATTAAAGCAATTATTGCGCGATGCAACCATGAAGAAGTTCGAATCGCCGTTGATCAACCATCGTGAGACTACGACTAGGAAAAACATCGCGATATACGCGCATCGGAATGTCACGCATGCATTCCTCCTGCATCCCATGAAATTTTAATATTTTCCCTTCCAAGGAAAATTGACACCGGGAACACCGCTTAACGATAGAGTGGTAAAATCATGAAACTTCCTCTCGAGGCGGCGTCTTCCTCCTACGAAGACGCCGCCTCGAGCTCGCTACGACAGTCCCAACATCATATTAAAGCACTTATTGCGTGATTCCACTATGATGAAGTTTGAATCGCCGTTGATTAATCGCGAGCTATGCCGCGCAGACATTCCTGCTTCCCATTAAATTTCAATATTTTTCAGTCCAAGGAAAATTGACACAAAGGCCCCGTTGAGAATCTGCCATCGACAGAAGACACGTTAATTATTATCTCGGAGGAGCGGCAGGGCTCTTCGGCGTTCGGCGCAAGGGTGAAATAATACGGTGGAAGGATGTACGCGTGCCTCGGTACATTCTACCGTACTGTGTACGCTTACGTACATGGCGTGGTAGTCGTACGTCACGTGTACCGTAGGAACTCGAAGAGAATCATACTCCGAAATCATAATTAACAAAATTATGCCGGGGTAACTCGATAGGTTCTCCGGTAGAAACGGCGGCACGGTTCGTACTCGAAGGGAGTACAGAGCTTCGACCGGGTGGGGTGGCGAGGGGGGGGGGAGGGCTTACATCTAAGAAGAAAGGGTTGCCGGAACGAGGACACCCCACACTCGCCAGCCAGCACTCCGCCAACGGACTCGACGGGTATTATCGTACACGCTGGAGAAATCCGCCCGTGCGCACGCCCTTAAGTTCACGAAAATTCTACGGGCATCGCTGGCGAGCGAGCATACACGCAGACGTAATCTCATACCCGTGGGGTTATTGAGTTTGTTCCATTCAAAAAGGCTTTAATTACTGTTACGGCACTTCAATTCACTCGAGAGCTCTCACGTTACCGCGTTATTGTTGCCGCCAAGAAATCTCGTGCCAGATATTGTTTATCGATTCGCCGAGGCTGCATCGGAGGGACACATGAGCCGTTCCTTTGCGGGAGAGCGGGGTAAAATGGACTTGCGTCTGAGCCTCGCATTTTTCTACGAACCACGAAAAAATTTGTTAAAATGGGATAAATGTGGTCCGTTTTGCCCCGAGGTTCGGATATTCGCCGATGCGAGTGAAAGGCACATCTGCGCCGTGAGATCGTGAGACGATGTTGTTGTTGAGAGTGCATGAGCGACGGGGGAGACCCGGGTCGAAGGTAAAAAAAAGTAACAGAACGAGATTCGACGCCGTCGGAGCCAAGAGGGCGTTAACGAAACTTTAATGGAGATCACAGATACAAAGTTGGAGCGAACGGTGAAAAAGACCTCTTTGACGGATTACGCCTAAATCGTATCTGTCCCTCACTCGTGGTACCGGCGAGCCCGCTGCGATGCTAGATACACACTCTACCTGCGGAAACTGAACCGGGGCGCCGCCGACGCCGCCGCCTTTGCTCACAGAAAAGATTAAGGGTAACCCCGAAGCTAAGTGTTATAATACCCGCAGGATTCTCGGTCTATGTAGCTGCCAGGATTTACCCGGGTGCATCATCCGCAGATCCCATTCTCGCGCCTCGTGCATTACGCTCCTCAAGATCACGCCGAGTTTCATCCTTTATGAATCGAGAACCGACCTTTCTTTCTCTTTTCTCGAGTGCCTACCGGCTATCGATAGCACGATCTCCGATGGCGAGTCCCGGAGATCGACGTACCTGTATCCGTAACACTCAGCCATCCAACAACGGCATTCGGCCGGATGAACTAACAGCCACGAGTCCTGAGAGGCATCTGTTTAAATCTTCGATAGATCGGACTATCCACTATTACCATTCAGGTGAGAGCGGGGCAAAAGGGACTTTTTTATGCCCCGAGAGAAACTGCACTGAGAAAAAGGACGGTATTTCCTACTAGGGTAAAAGGGGGGAACATGGCCCGGTCCATACATCATTGATTTACGTGTTAATCGAGGTGGGCCATATTCACCACTTTTACCCTATAGCGGACAGTTTCCCGGGGAACGTCTATATAGATACTTTCTCATAGTGTATATTCAATTGATTAAACTGTAATTATGGTTGCAACCATGATGTTCTGTCATCGTTGTAACTATAAAATGTAAACGTTCCGCCTGGGAACTATTTTTTATGATAAAAAATCAGTCTTGTTGCTTTTACTATGTAACTTTCGCAGTGTGGTAAAAAATAGTCCCTTTTGCCCCACTCTCCCCCACCCTCTCCCTCCGATGCTGTTTCATTCGCGCGACAAATTTTTCCCTCGTCCCAGCGAGGCGATACCGAATCTCGCGCAGGGGTTGAAAAAAAGAGTGTCGGAGGAACAGCGGAAAAGGGCGAAATAGAGAGCTCAACAAGTCGAATAAAAAGCTCATAAATAAAGAGTAGCAAAAAAAAATCCGGGTCTTTCCGTACCACTGTCGAGTTCTCCGGAGCTTTTTCCTGCGGAAGCTCTCACGCCTTCGTCCTCTCACCCCTCGCACCGGGCGGACTGCGCTTGTATATCTATAGCGGGCGCGAGTCGGTCCTCTTCCTCGGCGCCAACCCTCCCAAATCCATCCTCCGACGCGCGTTTCTGCGAATGTCCCCACGGACACCTGTTGCTCCGATTCCGCCAGTGGCATTTGTACGGGCGTACAAAAGCTTCGAATGCGCGGAATCGTCGCGGTGACACGGTGGAAAACCGGCCGCGGCGTTATTCCGCTGATCGCCTCGACGTTCCGCCCTCACAATGATCGAAACTTATCGAGAAAGGGATGTACATCGACCCCTCGGTCCGCACAGTCGCGCGGCCCGGCGAACTCGCAGTTTGCGGATAGGGGGATGAGCGAGAGTCCGTGAGTAATGTTTCTCGGTTTGCCGGAGCGACAGGCCGAGAGCGAGGATTTCAATGGGGCTCTCGGATGCTTTTTCCGGGACACTGGATCGCGGGTGCTTTAGCTCTCGAGCGAATCACCTCGACGCTTTTACTTCTATCTCGTCTGTCTATGTGTGTGTCTCCTCGAGGACACTGAACGCCCGAATGTTTCTGGGTTCGGAACTCTACGGCAGCCGAATGCTTTTGGTCTGCTCGGTTGTGAGGCTCTTAGTGGAAAGAACTCATCACGCCACATTAGGAACTTTGCGTCCTCAGCACGGCTGGATATCGACTCTCAATTCATTCGGTAAAATGTTTTGGAAGCCTTCGAAGGGAGTCGATCCGTTGTGACATTAATTATGTCGATCAAAGCGAGACGAGAAATACCATCACCAAAAAAATTGTTACAACTCATAGAGAAGTCGATGTAAACTTTGTCAGATGTTGGGTAAAGGAGGTTTGTCAGTACCTCTTCGAGGACACGGAACTTCCGAATGTTTTTGGGTTCGGTGTGCAATACCGTTGCTCTGTGGTGAACTCTATGGCAGCCGAATGCTTTTGGTCTGCTGGGTTGTAACACCCTTAGTGGAAACAACTCATTACGCCACATTAGCAACTATGCGTCCTCAGCACGGCTGGATATCGACTCTCAATTCATTCGGTAAAATGTTTTAGAAGCCTCCGAAGGGAGGGTTCGAAAATATTTGTCACATTAATTAATATGTCCACAGAAATTATGAACTGTAATCAGACGTATCGATAAAAGACAAATTCATTCTGTTTCTTTGAATAAACTTGCTGCTTAGTTTGTATATCACAAGCGTCAGTTTCACTCCTAATTTGGCGACGATGCCAAATACCTTGAAAAAGATATTTGCTGACCTCGCGTACAACAAAATTGGTCGATCAAAGCAGTTCGAGAAAGACCTTCGTGCAGGGCCTCCGTAAAAAAAAAATCACTACGAATCGTAGCGAAGTCAGCGTCAACTTTGTCGGATGTTGGGAAAGAGTTTTAGGTTGGTGTGTCCAAAAAAAACGTTGGTACGACGAAAGTCGGATCAGTTTTGGAGCGTAGATAAAGCGCGATCGCTTGTATGGCCAGCGGGGATTTATTCGTATGCGAAATATGCCAAGAATTTTATATTCAATATCGTCTCCGCGAAACGTCGAATATTTCAATCCGCACTGGGATGCAGAGGGGTGGATCTGGACGTAGGTGGACCGGGGTGGCGGTCAACCCCTCGGTCAGACGGACAAATTGAATCGAATAGCTTTCCGCGAGCAAAGGTCCCGAGGACGCGCGGGGGCTGTACGATGATGCCAGATACCTCGTCAACGATCGATACTTCAATATCTTTACCACGTTCGCTTCCGGATGACCGGTCCGTATACACGTTTCCCATCCCTCTCCGTCCACCCCATCATCCCTCGGAGTCCACAATTTTGCGAACGATCGGTCACGAATATTCACGCTAGTCGCATCAAGGAGACAATTTAAAAACAATATTTTCACCTTGCTGACCAAAACCTGACTTCGCATTATTTATAAATCAAATATTGGTATTTGGAATATAAAAAGTAAAAAAATAAGGGACCTCAGTTCCGAAGACGTTCAGAAAGCTATGTATAATTCCACCACTCACAACTCGACCAGAAAACAACTCTACTCGAGTACAAGGCTACCGTCGGGCATGTATTCCGATAGAGTTTCATTGTATCATTGTTTCATTGTAATTGCGGTAGAGTTTTATTTCTAATCCGGTAGAGTTTTCTTACTTTTTGGTAGAGTTCTAATACGGTAGAGTTGTACTATGGTAGAGATGTTTTTCTGGTAGAGTTGTTATCCGGTAGAGTTGTGCGTGGTACAGGTGTAAATGTGCCTTTAATTCAACAGTTATTGAAGTATAAAGTATACTTCAATAACTGTTGAATTAAGAACTCACGAAAGATATTAAGAGAAGAGGAAGAGGAGAAAGCCTTCCGAATAACCGCCCATACACACGTATTCCATCGCTCTAAATCTCTCTAACTAAAATCCAATTTTGCATTATTAACAAATTAAACATTGTTATTTGAGATATAAAAAAACAAATTGAAACCTCAATTCCAAAGGCCTTCAGAAAGCTATATGCCCAATAATATGACAAAGAGTCTCGTTCTTTCGTTTAATTCAACAGTTATTGAAGTACACTTTCGCCTCTCGAGAGATCTTAAGGCGGGCGGGGGGGAGGAGGAGGAAGAAAAATCATATAGAATGCCGCGAGAGCTGAAAGAGACTCGACGAGAGGCGAGAGCTCTCGTCGTCCTCGATTACAACTTTTTATTGCATTTCCATTCCATTTCTCGGGCGTGAAAGAAACGAAGATCTCTCTCGCCCGGCGTACGACTCGCGAGGCGGGGTATCTCTCGAGGATAGGGATGAAATTGAAACGAATGCGTTTTAAAAACGATTACGAGAGAGAGGGAGAGGGTTCGTCGCGTCCGGAGAAAAAAGAAAAAACCAAACGAAAAGAACAAAAAAAAAATAAAATTCGTCGTCGCTCACGGCGCCGAGTCGAGACTCTCTTAAATTTTCAATTTAAACGTTCATGCATTTTTCCTAACAGAGTTCGCGAGCGACGAGACTCGCAGACGAACTCACGGTGCGCCACGCGCGTTCTCGTATAAAGCCACGCGAAGAAAGAAAAAAAATTACTAAAAATAAAAAGAGCTAAAACTTTAGTAGTCTATAACACTACTGCGCGAAATAATTGTACTTCGAGGGCTCGGCGATGAGTGCGGACCGTGATCACTCCCACGATGCACAAGTGTGTGTACATAAATACAAGCGATACATTTATGCACCTGTCCGACTCGGGCTCGCGCGAGATGCAGTAAAAATCATTCAGAGACTTTACGACTCGTGAATAATAAATTAGCCACTTCCTGACGGAGACAAGAGAATAACGAACGAACCGACTCCGAGCAAAATGCTCGCTACAACCTTCCTATCCGCGCATGCAGTGGCCACCTCGTATGTACATAACAAGAGCCGACAGGACGAGGAACGACACGAGATTTCTGAGTGGTCGAACGGCCATCCACGTGAGCGGGAGTTCCGCGAAAGCGTAATAATGCGTTCGGCATTCGCCGATAAAGTATCCACACTGCTTTGCCTACGTTTAGCCGGATACAGACACGGCCCCGAAAGAACCTTCGAGCTAAACGCAAGCTATATTTTTTGTTGCAACATCCCGTCGATCTATAAATCATAAGAATAATTTGAGCTTTGGCGAAATGTTCCTTTTTTTTTAACGTTTTATTTATTTTTTTTTTCTTGAGATAAAAGTCGAGGCTCGATCGCGGCGAGGCTTGAGCGTAATTTCGGGTGTTGGGCCGCCCGGATAGCGCCGGGCAGACGCGCCATGCCCGTGGTTTCCCGTTGCATCTGCCTTGGGCGTCGCCAAGCGTTATATCTCTCCTGCTACCAAACAAATTGCGTTCCCCGCGTTATCTCATAGTCACTTCCGGTTGTGCCGCTCGCAGCCCTCTTTCTCGTACTCCCTGCCGTACATACCGTGCAACGTGCATGCTCGCCAGGGCATGAGTGCATATGCGGCTCGTCGGCGTAGATTAACGCAATAAATAATAGCGCGGCGGAGAGCTGGATGCCGAGTGCCTTGTCGCTTTTCCGCGTCTCCCGAGATACAACAGTGAACTCTCTTAACGATCCTTCCCTTTACTACGCACCTCTCTGTTTATCATCGCTTCCATTCATCGCAAACTTCCTCCGTTCTCCGCGCCGGGCACGAATCACAAATTTATGCTGATGCCACTATTTTTTCTTTTTTTTTTTTTTTTTTTTTTTTTTTTTTTTCTTTTTCTTTTTTTTTTTTTTTTTTGCTGTTTTTTTTTTTTTTTTTTTTTTTTTTTCTTTTTTTTGAAAATACTTTATATCTTAAAAAAATTTATGATTAAAAAGAAAATACAACCGAAGGTTAAAACGTTAGAATGGAGTAAATTCCATTCCATGAGTTGAAATTCAACCATTACAACGTTTTGCCCGCAGAAGGGAATGGGAATGAGGTAGAATAGTCGCCACAAGAACCTGGTAACAATAACAAATGAGAAAAATAGACAAGAGGTACGAGAGTTTTTCGCGCATGAAAAATTTCAGTAGCATTTTTCATCCCCTCCCGCAACCCTCGGGCGCTTTCTTCGTTTTTCCTGGCTGTTACGCTCGAGCCCTCTATCTTCGTGACACAAATAATTCGGGGATGCGTAAAATCCGACGACCCATTTAGCGCGATTATCGGGGCGTGAGAGATTCGAAGGATAGAAAGAGAAAATGACTAGGTATTCATAAACACACACAGACATGTATATGGGCAGTGGTGTTTGTCGGTTTAGCGCGTGTTTATCCGCCCTAAGCGACGCCGCCCATTGCATTTCCTTTCGACTGTTGCGCGACGATTCGGCAAACGGGGCGACACAGTCGGCCTCCCGTCGCGTCGAAACGGGGGTGAGAAATTGGGCACCTTTTTAAATGCGAAAATGACACCCGCCGAGCGATTATGTCTCCGAAGAATGCTTGCCGGGGGGGGAGAACGAGACACGGAAACACACGGAGGGACTTTGCTTTGAGGCGCGATGCCGCGAATTCTGCCCCGCAAGAACCGGTGGCCTATCCGCATCGAACTCATTCGGCCGTCGTCACTGAAAAGGGCATAGGCGAATCATCCCACTCGCCCTTTCGTCCATTAATTCTTACCGATCTCACTATGAAGTTGATATCGATAACATCCAAACCCCTAAATTCGGCAATTTTATCCCCTTCAAAAATAAAAGTTGCTCCGAGATAATCGAACATACACTGTAAAAAAATTTTTATTTATAATTAATAAACAGTGTTGGAAGCTTTTTTTTACATAAACTGTTTCTGAAATTTAAAACGCATGTGCGTCACAATTTTAAAGTAAAATTTGAATTTTTAATGGGAATTTTTGTAAATTTCAGGCAAAAGATTTGTAATTTTAATATCTCATATTTTAAGTTTACAATAAAAGTACAATAATGTAATTAACGTAAACAAATTTCAATTTCCAGCACATTAAATTTAAACTTTATTTTTACGGTGTACCGCGCTCGCTGACGGTTTGCGAGTCGGGGAGCAGTTTCTTATAAAAAACTCGGAGTTATCGATACCAATCGAAGTCTGCGAAGGGGAGTGCACGACCATAGTTATCCAGTCGATCATTACATATTACATACAGCCAAGATCCTAATACTCTGGAATCACGAGTGTTACAAGACGGTCCCATCATAGGCGAGTCGAACGAACCGGGGAGTGCAATAGGTTGCATTGAGAATAGCGCGCTCGGTGCACAATCGGGCTGTCTCGACGGGAGGAGAGTGCCTCGGCCGTTCCGTGGCCGGCTGTGCGATGCTGCACGGCGCGACCGCAGGTATCAGCCATTACCGCGCGCGGCGCGTTCCCCGTAGGATTATTTACGGTTACCATAACTTCCAAGGTTCTATTGCACTTAAGGCCTTAAGAGCCTCGGACCATGCATCGGCCCCTCTTACCGGCTTGAACTATCCCCCGGTCGGTAACGCGTTGCCCACAGAACGACTCGACGCAAAACACGTGTAACGACGAACGATTTATTCGTACGAACGACTCCGTACAAGGCTTCGGCTCTGCACGATCTTACCCCACTGTCCGAGGCTCGCAGAGCTCTCTCCGCGCAGCACGGAGCACCGAGATTCTGGAGGAGGCTTGTCCGAGGTGGAGGACGTGCCCTCCGCGCAGCGATGGACGTGTGAATCGTCCGCTCGTCCTGGCCAGACATTCTCGGTCGCGAGATAATCAAAAACTGCTCGTACATCGATTTCTCGCTCTTGTCGCCCCTCAGCCGATCGTCCCATATCGCCCTCACGAAATCCCATCGACTTTAACGATCCTGTTGCTAAATTAATATTCTTCCTTTTTTCAGATACTTAATCAATCCATTTTTTTTATCATGTATTCAATTTATGAAATTCTTCTTTTAGTATATTTAATTTTTGAAATTCTTCTTTTCATATATTTAATTTTTGAACTTCTTCTTTTCGTATATTCAATTTTTGAACTTCTTCTTTTTGTGTATTCAATTTTTGAAATTCTTCTTTTCGTATATTCAATTCTTGGAATTCTTGTTGTCATATCTTTAATTTATGTAATTGTTTTTATCATACAGGTAATTTATGTAATTGTTGTTTTCATACAGGTAATTTCTGAAAAATATTTTCTCGCATGTACGCTTTTTTCATGTGGGCACGTCTGAGCGGAAGGGACGGAACTACTGGCGGGCCCATCGGCGACTGATAGCGGGCGTACGCGCGCCGGCACAGAGTTCGCACGCTTGTAAGTGAACGCTCCTTGCTGAGGGACGTCTGCCCCCTGCCCCCCTCTAATATATAGCTTACACCAATGCCGTAAGATAATTCGTACCCATACATAATGCATATTGTGCTCGTAGTGAAACTCGCGAATACAAGCCCGGTACACGCGTACAGAGAGATACAATATCGTTGCGCGTTGACATGCGATTCCGGTGTCCGCCAGGCGCGAGGCCAAGAGCCTCCCTTACGCCTGTGACAAACAGGTTTCCCGCATGCATGTCTCGTTACGAACACGCCGACGTGCCGTCTTCTCCGCCACCTCCTTCGCCTCCTATGTCAGTACCGTACGTGTTTTCCACCTTTCACACTCGGTACCGATAGAACGCGAGTGGGTGTCAAATGATACCCTTGAGAGAAAAGTAAAAGGACTAAAAGTTGGACTCGATGTTATTACGTTTACATTTATCGAACAGTGCGATCTCAGTTCACGTGTAATGGAAGACGGAAACATAATAATTACGTTTCGAATTTTAGGTGATTGAAATTTATTCGATCCCACGTATCGCACATGCAAATTCATTAGATGTAAATTCAATGGAAAAAGGATGGAAATTAAACTGTCAATCATCGACGCCCTATATGCCGAATGGAACGGTCGTTGTTTCAATTACTTTCAATAAAAATAAAATAATAAAATAAGTGCATGGATAGTGAGGTGGAATTTTAAAGCATTAGTTTTAGAAATAAACACAGTCTCACAGTCGTTATGCTCGGAGAAAGCGAGCGTAAGAGGAAGGAAACGATTGAGTTGGAGACGAAAAAAGTTGCACTCGATATTATTACATTTACATTTATCGGACACTGCGAACTCAGTCCTCGTGCAACAGAAAACGAAAACATAATAATTTTGTTTCGAAAAGATGGTGATTTTTTTATGTTAGGCGACTGAAATTTATTCGATGTCACGCATCGCGCCTTGTAATTAACTAATCGTGAATTCAATGCGAAAAGGTACGGAAATTAAGCCATTAATCCTCAACGCTCTATATGCAAAGTGCAACGGTCGTTGTTTCAATTATTTTCAATAAAAATAAAAATAAATAAGCGCATGAATAATAAAGATAGAATTTTATTAAAGACATTGGTTTCACACATAAACACAGTCTCACAGTCGTCATCGCCGGAGAGAGCGACCGCAAGAGGAAGGAAACGAACGAGAGGGAGGAGGTGAATACGCCCGTTGTATACGAACGCTTAATGTAATCGCTAATTACCGAGTAACAATCCTCGGTGCCTCGGCGCAAGAAAAAAAAAGAGTGAAAAAAAACATGCTAAGAGATCACACAAGCAGCGGGCGCAATACGCGTAAATACGAATGCGTGGTAATCGCGAGGCTCCGAGAGGACGGCTCGCGTCCGGCTATATCTCTCTCTCTCTCTCTGGAAACGCTTTCCAGTGCTCTACGATACTTTAACTCTTACTTGAGTAAGAGTACGTATTTGTAGCGCACTTTATACTTAGCGTACTGCATACCCGGTACTTAGCGCGAACGCGTAGACATATGGTGAAGGCACCGTACTAAAATACAACTCGAGATATCTGGAGAAGAGCGGAAAGACTCGTGGACTGCGGCATTCAGGATATTCAACGCGCGGGTAATTTTATAGCCGTTCTCGCGCCTGCGTAAGCATTTTTAAGAGACGCACATTTTTATTGCTCTTCGCTATTTTATTTTTTATTCGCCACTCTTCGTTTATTTAATTATTTTCATTGTATTAAATTTCTCAACGTCGCACTGATAAAAAAGTACAGTTGAATCAACTAAGATTCGGGCAGGGACGTTCAAATAAATATTTAGTTGGTCCAACAAAATATTTGAATGACCCAAA